>QYTT01085566.1:36580-65642 GCA_006980735.1 Dasypogon diadema | reverse complement strand
ATTGGAGCTCATTACTATTGTGCAAAGCACCCTCTTCCAATTGCTAAATAGCTCGCCGATTTCAGGAAATCATTCATGTATACAATCACTGATAAACAACCCAAGAAGAGACCCATGCCGAATTCATATCCTGTCTAAAAGAGCTTAAAATTGAAAAAAAGTTTCCGAAGCTAAGGAATGATAAGATTTCTCCTGATGAATCTATTGTAGCTCCTTCCCACGAAATACAAGGCTGTATGTTTTTTAACTTATTGCCTAAGCTCAGGGCACAACCCTACGAAGCATAGCTCAGGCGGAGGGAAAATTTAGGGAAGAGAAGACAGGGAAACTTTAACCTGACAAATGTTACAAATAAACTAGAAAAGAAGCGGCTTTTCAATTACAATTTTCGTCAGTAGAACTGCCTCAACCACTGGTACTCAAGTACAAGTTGCAGGGTTCGACCGTGCGCCTACAAAGAGAAGGTCTTCAGATATGCACCTTGACTCGCTCGGCCACCGGCGTGGGTAGCAATTAACTATTGAGAAATTTCCTTCCTGAATGGTTCGTCTAAAATCCTGGCTCACATCACTCTTGGATATGTCAGGTCTCAACAGATAAATGTTGTGGGCTGCTCTGATCGCTATGAGACTACCCAGAAAAATAGTGAACCACGGGTGAACAAAGAGTACAGGTAAGGGGACGCCTTTGCGGTCATGATCACTTCAGCCCTAGACTTTCCTTTACAGACCTGTAAGGTGTTGTCAGATATCACATATAATAGATTAAAGCATGTCCCTTAATACTCTAATGATTGGAATCTCGTACCACGAGAGATTATAATTTGGTAAATTCCCTATGGGGTGATTTCACAATAAAAGAGGAGAATGTGCTCAAAATCGCAAGCAGGTGATGATGATAATGAATTTCGTCCTCAGTGATATGCTATCACCTGCTTTAATAAGAAAATCACAGCATGGCTGATTGATATCGCTAGCCTATAGGAAAGGAAATTCTGAACTGGATTGAATGTACCTTGTAGCTGTCAAAAACAATAATCTGAAGGTAAATCTATGAAGCATCGTTGGAAGAAGGAATGAATGAACTTTTCTACCGAAAATTTAAGAGAATAAATACGATCAAAATTGGATTTCAGCAGTACTCTGCTTCGTACGAAAATCAGCGATAAGTCTGACTCTTCTGATAGGATAGAGACTTAAGCTGACTCTTGCCAGGTCGCATATACAATTATTAAACCCAATAAAACGGAACGAGCTCCTGCAAATTAGCAGCAATGAAAATGCGGCAACCTAAAAGAAGGATGTGTACTTGAAATTAAAAGCGGGTGGTGATGATGAATTCCATACTCGGTAGTTCGCTATCACTTACTCCAATAAGGAAATCGCAACTGATAACAACTTGTCGGCTGAAGCTTGGAGGAGAAGGAGCCAAGATAAAAGTGCTATAGCAAAAGGAAAATTCCAAACTGCATTGTGTTTATGTACCCTCTCTCGACAATGAACGGGTATGGCTGCAATAGGATTTTAGAGACAAAAAGATACAAAAGGATGGCGCGGGAGTAAAGCTTAAATCATTGAACCGTCAGTAGTACTTGGAGGCAAATCTGCTGCTTGCTAAGGTGGGATTGGCGATCTTCGAAACTGAAGCCGGAGGCTTTTTGTCAGATGCAAGAGGAAGCTCTACGGAGCAGCTGTTCTCCCATCGAAAATATATGGGCCATCCTACACTTTGTTAAGAGGATGGGAAAACTTAGGGGTTAGATTGTTTATTTCAAGTTATACAACGGTCCTTTTTTGCTGTTTGAAGGACCAAATACTAGTTGCTTAGTTGTAATACGGATTGCTGATTTAAATTCAGGATGTATTTCAGCAAATGAACATTAGTCTTCATCTGTCGCCATAGTACCTTCTTCCAACATGACAACACCAGAGTAGGTACTGATTCTGTTGCTTAATAAAGTAAGGAACATCAGAATCTGATAAAGGCTTTTGATTGTATTCATAATGTGGGACCATGTTATTTATAATGGTAATTTTTTATTGGCTTAAAATAAATGTACAGAACAAGCACGAAAATAAACCTTTATTCAAAACGGCAAGAACTTTTGCTTATAACCAAAACCTACTACACAATTGTGCTCACAATCGTTCCAGTAATTGAAATTTACTCAAAATGTGATATTTTCTCGGTGAATTCGTTTTCTTTGTGGGTCTTTTTGCACACCACCTCCAGACAAGCTAATTGGCTGAAGTGGTATAATCTCAATCATGAATAATTGAACAAAAGGACTCCAATTCAATCGTGTACGTTGCACTCATCAGATTTACTTTACTGAACAAAGATTTTCCTGCTAAAATCCCTTGGCTTATGTACTTCCCCTATGGCAACAATTCTCCTTTACAAATCCTTCTCAAGATGTGAGCATTTAAAAAGGCCTAATAAGAAATTATTGCCCAGCCCATAAATAACTCCCACGTCAAATATTTTCAAGAGCATAATGCTTTCTACAATTTCGCATCTACTCGTCACTGACGCCTTTATTCATCGTTCTATCTATAGAAAGGGGAGGAACGAAGAGTGAACTGGCTGGAACCCACTCCTGGAGTATCTTCCGTTAAGAATACTCTAAACCTCTCGACAATTTCACTCTAAAATACTCCACAAACGTAGAATATCTCCAGAGACCAACTATGGATATGGATAGAACTTGTGAAATTCCATCCACATCCTCCTCCACAGATTCGTTTGCCTTAATAAGAAGAAATTGCAAGAGCAACTGCATCGGCGATGATGATGATGATGACGACAACGACAACGTCTAAGACTCTAAGACCAGATCCAGAACTCAAAGCTGGGAATAGGGAAGAGGAAAGCCAGTCTGATGTGGATGCAGGCAGATGTGCCTACACATAACGGGAGTGTGCAAAGCTTCGGAGCTCTTGATATTAAATGAAATAATTATAGCAATTTGTGTCTATAGTTTTTTGTTCCTTCCTTGAGCTTCTGCATTCCGAGCCGGGGGATTTGGCCTGATGGCTGTCTAATGTGAATGGCCAAGACGTAGTGGTGTATCTTATTAAGGCTGCTGGAACTGTCCAGCGATTTAGCTTGTCCGATTGCATTCTTATCTTGTTCCTTAACGTTGTTTTGTCTTCCGTACAACGTTAAGTTTATCTCTACAGGGCGGACTGAGCCAAAGCTGGCACTTGAGGTATTATTGGACTTAATTCTGTTAAAGTAGCACTCCACAGTGAGTTTTATTGAGGGTGGAATTAAAGGTTGACAATTTTATACAATTTTCGTTGATATATGTATTAAAGAAAGTGTAAACAGGATGTGACCATTTCGGTTGGAATTGGGTGAATTCTAAACCCAGTGAAAAACAGTAGACTTTGGATTGACTGGCTTCTCTCGCGGTGCAAATAACTACTGAATTTGTTGTATTTTTAAGAAAATAATTGCTACAGGTATGTGATCATCTGCACATAGAGCTTCAAGAATGCTATGACCATCATTTAAGATCGCTGAAGCCACATAATTTAACTTTATACACTACGGGCCGAAAAACGAAAAATATGCACGTATACTCCGGAAAGGCTAGCGATTTAACAACGCCATTGGAGAGGTGAAAATTAAACACAGAATTACACTGCACGTCCTGCAAAGATTCCTCCTTTTTGAAGCATAGCCAGAAACGGTGGAATCGCATGATTTACGAACAGAACTGAAGCATTCCATAAGGAATCCTGTAACTATCATTTTTCAGCTATTTCAAATAATTGACTAGTCTTTCTGCAGAATGTTTAATTGAAGAACTTCTCTTAGAATACCATAAAAACGAGGCGGTCATCGAATTCAGTGAAGGAAAAAAGTGTAGTAGCTAAAGACCTACGATCTTCTTTCAATAACCTATAGATCTGCTCAAGCCATTATGATAAACTTTTAAAATTTAATCTGCAAGATTAGTTCCCGGAGTGTAACAATTAGGTTAAAAGCGATGAGGCAGATTTTCCTAGCCTCATAATAGCTAGAGATGAGACATGGCTTTTCAATTGGATAGTAAAAGAAAAGAACAATCACGGCAGTTGGTGGTCAAGAAGTTTTAGCTTAAAATGGAGAAGTTAGGCTTCAAATTTTGTGATTGTAGTGGTCTGGGCTGTTTACAGATTTCTTAAATGATCACAAAATAAACACAGCGTTCTGTTACAACGACATTTTGAGAGGGTTGAAGCAAGAAATATAAAAAAAACTTCCAGAAAAACTTACAAAATAATTTCAGAGTTCATATGACAATCCTCTGAGGGAGTTACTCAACTTTAGTTTTAATATGGCATCTATATACCAGATTTAATTAATCTATTATACTTTTCTTAAAAAAAGAACGTTTTTTATTTCATATAAAGGGAGATTTTCTACGGTAAATCTACAGCTAAAGAAGTTCTCCAGTTATCGCGTAGGCGGACTTACATAGTTTCAAATAGTCTGACGGGCTTAGGAGACCTGTTCACTCGCAAACATTGGGTATCCAAGGTTGTTCCTAAGTTAAATCTCATGGTTACGGAAATGTGATCTTTTATTCCCTGCAGTTTTGCAAATAATAATACCAAATAATACCGAAAAAATAAACAATATACGATTCTTAGGACGCCGAATGTAAGACGGGCATATAAGGTAGCAGCATTGTCTGTCATTCGCAAGGGCTTTTGGTTTCATCGTAAATTTTAATATTTCACTATTTTGTACCATATCTATTCAGGAATGAGCAGATGTATAGTGATCCATTGGAAACTAAGAAACTAATATACTTTTACTGTCAAACTTTTCTTAAGTTGTCATTGCCAGTCAATGTCTGGTGTTCCCTCATTACTATCTTGGTACAATCCCTTCAAGGACTCTTTTACTGTTGCACAAGTAAGCTTAGCAGAGCTCTTACAAAGTTTTATGCTTTCAAAACACAAATCGATTTCAGATACTCCATCCACATGATGCTAATAGTACCTCCTCTTTGGAGAATCCTTTACGAAAACTAATTCATTTACATAGTTTGTTCGAAAGAAGTTTTTCCATTATCATGGAAACTTGTTGATCTTAAATTAGTTCTCGAAAAGACAGGGTTCTCTAATTACAATCTGATTGCAATGATTTTATTTTTGTCTAAAGTTTTTAAATAAAAGGAAGAAATTTGCAACTGAAAATTGGTATCAACGAAAAAGATTGATCTTCCCTGAACGGTTCTGTAATTTAATTATAGGATGAAGCTCAATATCCAGGGGGGATTCACTTAAAAATCACAAAGGTTACAGAAAAAACCACCATCTGTAATCTAAGGTCAGATTTTGTGGTCTAATTTAGGAATAGTTAGACCCTCAATCTTGCACGCGTCATTGGTGTAGTGTGGGAAAGTATACAATGTTCAAATGATTCGACCATGAAAAGCCTTTCAAAGGTATCATAAGTAGTCCCTGAAGGTGGTCAGAGGATGAAATTTCCCATGAAGAAGGTACACTAGTATCGAAGGGCTTGAACATAGAGTGGGAGTCATAGGTACCACATACTTGATTTTTCTGGTAAAAGTTGCTCTACTAGAGTAACAACAAAGGTTTTCGCGAAGTAAAAATTTATTTCTTATAATCGAACCATATTTAAGCAGCTAGTTTGTAGATTCTAAACCCGTTGGCTGAAGGTAGTAAATCTGTGTGGATACCAAGGCATAAAAGATTGGAATGGCAGTGCGCTAATGATTAGCTTCTTTCTTATAGATTACTCTTTAAACACGAACCTATACCAGACTTCACGCTTATACCATGTCGGAATGCACAGTGAGGTTTTGGAATTCATCTCTAAAAAGAGTTGTGAATACTGCAACCGAATTAGACGAACACCAAAGACTTCTCCACCAACTCTCGCTAAGTTCGGCTTATGTAAAACACTTTATACATAAGCCTGATTGAGCACATTCCAAAAGGACACTATACCTTTAGTATTGCAGTGCATAATCTAGTCACTAGATTCTAGTGCTATAAAAATAATATAATAATAAAATAAGATATATTTAAAAAAAATTTAAAAGACTTTTTAGTACGCTAAAAGTAGAAAATAATTTTTATCTGATGATTATAAAATAAATAACTTTTGTTTCATGTAAAATTTAATAAAAGCGAGAGGAGTCGTTGCAAAATGCATGTGACAACAAGAATATAGCATAGATGAATATAAAAAATTGTTCTAAAACATAATAATTTGGACAAACGTACATACAATGATTAATTTTTATAATAAAACCAAAAAGTATTAACATTAATGTAATCTTATTCAGTTAAAAATCATTCGTTTTATTATTATTTTACCAAAACAAAACTGGAAATATGTAGGACCACCTTAAACGTTTTACATAGCTTTATTTCATTAACACAGATTACTTATACCTAAACAGCTTATTATTTCACAAAATAAAGGGTGGCTGAGTGTGAGGCAAAAAGCAAAGAGTACAATACGAGCATACTTTTATACGAATGACAAAGAAAGGGAATTTAGAAAATTCTTAAACATCCAGGAAATACTTTTTATATATATATAAACGACTTTTTTAAGGAAGCGTATGGGAATTTTTACACGATTTCTTATAATGGCCTAGGTCTACAAAATAACAATGACGTACAAATGAGAATTTCTTGGCATTTTCAACTAAAATACTTAATTACTTCTCACTGAAGCTTGACGACCAAAAAGAATTATATAATTGTTTACCTGGAACTAATTTAAAAGCACTTGAATGAAAGCTATTGTTGCGAATAAACGACAGTTTTGTTTTTTTTTCTCTGAACATTCAAAATTCTCGAAAAATGAAGGAAAAAAATGTTTTTTGTAAGCATATATTTTACAGAAACACGGTTTTTTGTTAATAGCACAAACTTCGAATGGTGTTATTCTCCACAATAAAAAACCTGTTTGAATAATTCTAGGAAAAAAATGACATACTGTGGACATCATCATCCATGAGTATAGGAATTTGTGAATTTGCAAAATATTAAATCAATCAAATCAATCAAATTTAAGGAATTTTCAGGCGGCATAAGCGGGTATTACCTTCCTCAATTATACACAGACCAGCTTCTAACAGTGGATCTAGGAATTTACGTAGCCGAAAGACAGGATTGTGTGTAATACCCACCGACCTCTATAGTATGGACTGAGCATGTTACCCAAACTGCATTAAACTGAATGGCACCACTTTTATATTGCTGCCTCTTTTAGAATAAGCATTCTGTGTCTAGGATAAATTCCAATTTTACCCATAAGATACCGAACAACAAAATAGGATGGGACTACATTCCCTCTCGTTTCTAATAAGTATTCTGTGTCCTGGATAACTGGCCCCACATGAGATAGCAAATTGAGCAGTCCATTTATTAGAGGTCGGTGGTAATACCCTAGACTCCATTTGTAACATATCAAGTAGGCATTCAAAATTACATATCAGAAAAACCTGTACAGATTAGCATTTTGACCACTGACGTTTTAAAATAAATGGACGGAGTGTCAACTTTCAAATTATTCAGAGTAGAAAAAAACCTATTTACCACGTATACATTTTACGCAAAATTAATAAAAGCTTTTAATTACAGCTATTATCAATAGAAATATATATATTTTTTAAAAATCTTTCAAAAAAGACTTTCACTGGTTAATGGATGTACCTTGCTTAGAAAATGTCAAATAAATTTTTGAGTATGCAAAAGATAGATATATAAAACAATATACCTATCTATCTTTCGCCTTATATTTAATTGAAAAAAAAAATTAGTTCAGTAACATATTTTGAATGAGAACGTAACTAAATCACGGATTACATAATCTCCGAAGTTTTAATATAAAAAATCCCAGAAAACAAACTCCCGGATTGCAATGCCGAAATACAATACATTCAGCAACACAATATCCCGGAAAACAAAATCTCAAAGCGCAAAAGTGAAAAACCCCGGAAAATATACTTTTTAAATTAAACATGACATTAACAACTGAAGTTGGTTAAAATTGATTTTCAGAAACATTTACTAGGACCGAGAAATGCAAATTTCAATGATGGTAAATTTTTGAAACATTTATTTTAACAATCCTAAAGTACTGGTACTGCAGCCGAACTAGCAACCTCTCGATTTACACTGTTCTACTCTTTGTCGTCTCCAAATTCGTGCTAAAAACAAAATTATGTCAAACCTGTCGTACTCGGTAAAATTTAGTACTTTCTGATTTTTTCCCCAAAATAAACCTGGTGATAAAAGGTACTCACTACGAAAATGTGAACAAGATTTCATGTGCTGTAATCGAATATTTAAATGCAACACCTGAGGAGGAGATTTCAAGATCTTTCAATGGTTCCACGAATGTTTTACTAAGCGTGTGATGCGAATCTCTTCGTATGTATAAAATTGAGTGTTTATCATTATAGAATTTCATTTATAATTGCATCAGTCTGGAAAGATTTCGAGCGTACTTAAATGGCTCGTTCAGAAAATGAACTATGGTCGCCCAATAGGATTTCGAACGCGTGTGTTTGAAGACGACACCCAAATCTAGATGTTCGTAAACCAGAGAACAAATCGTCTACATGAGCTCTTGGTTTGACAAAAAAAACTCTCACTTGCTTCCAAGATGAATATGCGACGAATTGCGACGAAATCGAAATATTTATTGTTTCGAACACAAAGTCTAATATTATCGCTAAGGGAGAAGGAAAAGTTTAAATCTCTTATTTCTGTTAGAAGAGGTCAAAAAAATTATGGTGGAAATATCCAAGACTGTAACAGGTACTATGGTTTCCACCACACATCATTAATTGTCTTCCACAAGTGGATGTAGTCCTTATGAAACATATAAGTACATTTTATGACCACGCGCTGTTACTACTATTAAGTAACTAGATTTTTTGGAAAAGCTTTTATGGCCACAGTAAGTTAATAGATTTCGAGAATGTGGCATTTACTCCTGTGATCCTGCAGTTTTTTTCATCATAAGAGTTTATAAATAGCGGAACAAGTCATAATCAGATAGATACACTAGAAAACATACGATATACTGAGTCATATACACGACAGATACTCTCATTGAATTAAAAAAAAAGTTCCGAAATAAATCAGAAATTTGGATCTTCGATTGGAAGAGATCAGTTCGATTTGCTCAAGGAATGCCCCTAAATTCTTCAATTTCAGGACCCTACTTTATACATTATTGGTTTGAATACAATAAAATAGTATTTAAAGTAGTTAGCTCTCAATAACTGATACCTATCCCAAAAATCAATACCAAAACGAAAACGAAAATGTAAACAAGTGCTATCTTGATTCCATACCTCTATAAACAGAAGAAAAGCCAGAAAACAACTAAGAGGCGAGGGATAAAAAAATATGAAGTGTATTTTAGCTCTTAGTTAGCTGGTGGAGTGGGGCGCGACAATGTTATTTTTTCTGTTTTATTAAAAATACTAATAATAATAATTTTAGTATAGGTACGATATAAAGGAGGAATTGCAGATCAAAAATAGAGGGATTGAAAAGAAATTAATGAACTGAAATCGATTTCTAATTCCTTTTCCAGAGCAATTTCAAAGCAATTAAAAAATTAAAATTATTCCAGGTAATTTTCAATTACATTTCAACTCAGTTGGCAATCTCTGTCGAATTTACGAATTCCATACATCATTATTTGAAATGATGATTCATCTTAGTAATTCTCATTCCGAATTGAAAGAAATGGAATTAGAAATTTTAATTAGAATTCGAATTGGGTGAGAATTAATTTCGAAAGGAATGAATACTTTACTCTGTCAAGCGCGGTGTATCAAATTGATATCGCTACTGATTGATTGCTTTAATTTTTTCAACAACTTTGCAAAATAATATTCAATTTTTGATATTAATTGGTTAATTCGAGGTCAGTTTTTTGAGTAGTTGCCAAATTTGCATTTATTCTATTTATAAAATTTGACGAGATTTATTGTAAAGGTAATAAGGTCAGAATTTAATAAATACATTACTTACAAAGTAAGAAGAATTACGTAGCAAATATCCTTACCTGAAATAAAAAAAACATATCATTAGTAAATTTTTTGTAAAATTTAATGTACAAAAAGTAATAATAGCAAAATGAATAACATGTTATTTTATATAATTTACGATTTCAATTTTTTTTTTAAATTTTGTATTATATTAGATTTTTCTATTTTCTTTTAAAATCGAGGATATTCTTGGAAAATCTTGAGCTTTTTATAAGATATCACATGGAAATGACCCAAAATATCCAAAAGCAGTTCAGGGGATTGCTCACTTTTTGAATGTATTTTTTATTGTTACCTTCATACCATTTCATTGTTGCCCTTGTAAAGTGGCAAGTGCCCAAGTCCGACGAAAAAGTTTGTGAAATGGAGTGCCTGCTATGAAAAGGCACCACTCATCCTTTCAATTTTATCATTACAATTTTGCTTTTTATATGTTTTTAGACCTTCCATAATCTTATCGTAATCTTTCTGAACTAGATAAACAGATATATATGTTTAAGAGTAGGTATAAGTATCGAATACATGGAATTCAAAAAATTAACTAAGCAAATTATAAATAATCATTAATCATATAAGTCAAATTTAAATCGGAAACTAATTCAAGATGTTCAAAGGTTCAAGGTAAGTCACTAAATGCATCGAGGCCCATACTGTCATTAAAAAAACCAAGCATTAAGTGAAAAGCTGGACATGTTGTGTGAGACCATTGGAAAAAAAATAAACTGGGTGCGATGGGTCTACTACACTCTCAACTTCCCATTTGACCATTTTGCCTTGCTTTTGAAAGTTTAATTGTCTTTAAAAAAAACCGCCAATTCAAATTTTTTTTTAGGTAAACTTGCACGTCATCAGCGTACATGTGAATGCTCACACCACTAATCTTCTCAGAAGGTTTGTTTATGAAGATGCTAAAAAGTAAGGGCCCCAAAATTGATCCTTGTGAAACGCCACAAAGAACTGGGAGGAAATTAGAGACGGAATTATTGATTTTAACTTGCTGATACCTTCCCATTAAAAAGCTTTGAGTAAGCGAATAACAGAGGCTGAAAAGTAACAGATCTAAAATAAACTCTGTACACAGCAAGTAAGAGAAAGAAAGTCAAAGCAATTGATATGGCCCATTAACACTTTCTCTAATATCTGATTGAAGCGGCTGCGCAGCTTATTCGATAATTTCCTATGAGTAATACTTTTGAAGGCCTTCAGGAAACCAAGATTCACTTAAGAGCTTATTTTTGAATTCCTCAGTATAATATAATTTCTTGAAAATTTGGAACAGAAAAGAGGAATTAAATTTTCTGGGAATAGCAACTATGTTAGTGTTTTCCCATATGTTGGAAAATACAGATTTAGTATTGCAGGTGTTGAAAATGTGAAAGAGTGTCTATAATGAATGGAGCAATTAATTTGGGAACTTCGACATACCATCAGGACTTACAGTATCAGATTTAACAGAAAATATGACCTTAAAAATTTCGGTGCGATTTACTCCGCGAAAATAAAGCCTACGGAATTTTCCTGGAATGTTGACAAATTTGGCGATTTTAAACAGGTGAAAATATTGGATCTGTCTGCTCATTAACCTCATTTGGGGTGAAGCAGGTATTTAGCATAGATGTATCTTTCTTATTCCAGCAGAGCGACAAGTTAGCAGAAAGTCGCGACATCTTCTCGATTAGAAAACTTACTTACGAAATCTTGCCATGATTACCTACATTTGGGAGTCACAATGTTACCAGGACGTACAAATGGGGATTTTGGTGTTTACTTATCATTAGATTTCAGATCATACACTTACAATTGCGTTGTTTCTGAAGGAACGAATTAGTTGAGGCGTAGATGTATAGCACGATATAGGAAAATCCAATTCCACCAGTCTCATTTTTGTTGTACAGACGAGGAAAGGGGTAGAAGCGGAGCGCATAGGTCGTAAATTGGTATTCAAATTAATTACTTCTATATCATTTACTAATTTTTGACACATCTTCATATTGATTGGTTATTTATAATTATGGATCACTAAGGAAATGTGTGCTAAGTGTTGTCGTGATGAAAAAGCCGCTCTCTTTATAAATGGTATTTACTTTTGTACCAAGAGAGAGACCCAGTTATTAACCCTGGTACTTGGGCGTTTTATTATGTCATAACTTAACATTCCTTCCCCCACTATATACAACGTAAACTTTCGTTAGTGTAAGAAAAGAAATACATTCAATTTTTATACTGAGTATGATTAAAGTCGCCTTGCTATCCCTTTTCTCAAACCAAAAATCATTATTGAAAAATTCTGGAGCATACATTTTACAGCCATAAATTATCCACTGCCAGTCGCAGAAATCCATTTTGCATATTTGGAGCATTTCCTCGGCATTCAATTTATCGTAATCAGCCGTGATAAGTTTCTGCTTGCAAATTTTTTTACCGAGTAACTCGATGATAAATGGTTTCTCGAGATATTAATCTTCTAATAGCCTCCTACAGCTAATCACAAAAAACTCCGGATAGCCACAAAAAAATACTATCCATGCTCAAGGAGCACGCTGCATTCGGATCGTTTTGTATTGTTAAAAATTTCATTTCCTAGTTGGCTTGGGGCCAACTGTGTGAGAATAATGCACACCCTGTGGAGTTGTGCGGAGCATTACCAAAATGGGGGGTGCTTTACGAGAATATTTCATTTCGCTGTACAACTGTCAAGATTGTGAACTTGTACATGTCTCGAGTAATTTTTCTTTTCCATCTCGTTGTTATTATTCTCCTCTGTATTTTGCTGCTATGATCTTTTTGTTGTGCCCTTTGACATTCTTTTTTCTAATAGGAATGTCAAGCGTACTATACTGCTACATTCATGCAGAAGCAGCGATTTGTGATAATAAGTGCGCCATGAAAATCTCCTTAGGCTGTGGAAAAGATATCTGGCATTCTCAAGGAAAAAGCGTAGTTGTGTTCCCAGGCGTTATCTGAGTTTTTGTCAATATTTCATGTTTTTTTTCTACTATTTCAAGGCTTTTCATGACCGCGAAATGGAATTTTCATTGCACAGCAGAGATAAGAGAAAAATCAATTTTCGACTTGGAACAAGCACACATTTAGGCCTAGGGGAGGATTTAAGAAGGGCGCTCAAATTTTTTTGAATTATTTTGAGTTCAGTTGCAGACCCATCAAAAATTAATGGCTTGTCAGCAACAGTTTCGTAAAATAAATGCTAAATTCTAAGTGCCTTAGCTGACATCTTTCCTTTTAGAGGGATTATGGGTGAGGCAGCACAGACAGGGGTCAGTACTTAACAAATCTCCGCTAGAAACTTTTACACAGAAGGGACATGAAATCTGGTTTGACTTGAACTTTGAATTTAATCTCTACTAACTATGGTTCTTACATTTTTATCAATACGATTGAATCGGAAAATTGTTTGGATAATATCGCGAAAACATTTCACTGATGTACTCATATGAGGAGTGTGAATATTTTACGAAAAGGACATCCGTCGATTAGTGGCTTGTGTTTCATGAGGTCCCCGGGTTCAAATCATACTTTCGTGTACCAATATAGTGACAGTTTCGGTGTGAAACAGCCTTCCAGAGATTATTATTTTACAGAGATTCTTATACTCTTTAAAAACGGCTCACGTAACCGGTGTAAGTTCGGTTACCACTTTCTACAACTCAAAGAGCCTTTGGATACAAATTTGGAAAAAATAGATAAGATTAGTCCTCTTAGTATAAAAGATCATATTTTGCTGCTTCCGATGTTGTCCTACTTATAGCTACTTATAAGGAATTGCAAAAACGTTAATATTGGGAAGCAATTTGCGTTCACGCATTAGTAGACGAGATTTAAGGATTTACTATCTATTCTACATAAGAACAGCTTAGTAGTCTTAGAAAACTCTAAGTCCAGATAGATACAGTTGAAGCTGATACCCAAATGGAGAAAGCAACTGATCAGTTTTCAAGGATCCCCAATGCCCGTTGCACCTCCCTAAACATCTCAATTCAGTCACTAAAGGAGTCAAGAAGTAGACATCATGTGTAAGCCTTGTGGGCAGCTCCTGTCTACATGTCTTATGTGTTTTTTCAACCCCAAGCGACATTATTACATTCTGTCAGCCAGTTCATACCTTAGTTCAGCTTCACAGATAGAATCAGTGGTTTAATTTAACTTATAAAAAGCTCTTTCAATCTTAAAGAATGTAAAGAATGAATGCACATTTCCACTTCAGAAATCTGCTGCGATCTTTGCAACGATCGCGTGATGCTAGTACTGCAAATATCCATCAGTTCTCCAACCTTCTTCCCCAAAAATTTTTGAAAAGAAAAGATGCCAGGTTGATAGGGCTTGAGACTCTGAATGAATGAATGAAGATCGGCTTTATTTGCCTCTAGATCAGGTTTGCACTTAATTGGAAGGCATGTACTGAACAACATGTTCAGATATGGTACGATCAATACCTTTCTCTCTCTTAGGAATGTGAGAGACATCTCATCCAGCCCAAAAAATTAAACGTTGAGAAGGTAGATATCGCCCGCATCACCTTACCTTCAATCGGCTTTCGTCGACGATTTAATCGCCATAAGGTTAGCTATTACGGAAATGTGTCGAAAATGGAAGTCTGGATTTGACCAAGTTGTCTTGGAACAATTGTTGCCCACAGATCGATGTGTATGTCGGCCATAAAGATACAGTCGTAGAACTGTAGGATGCTTGCTATTATAGGCCTATTTCTAGAAGGAATAACTGTTGACTTCGCAAACGAAGCAAAGTACATAGCTCTCCAGGAATTTAATCTTACCAAACACATAGACAAGGTTATGAAATATTATTTATTAGATTTCCTGTAAAGATGGAGGTTGTTCTGAATGCAGACTGTATCGCTACTATATAAGGCTGGTCACAAGATACTCAGCGAATTTGAAGAGTTATTAAGGACTATGGCGGTGTCGCATAAATTACCAAACAATGTAATTTTTATCTAGATTTGGGACTGTTTAAACCAGTTGCCAAAAGCCTACTGTAATATAGGTCCGAGAGCATAAGACATTCCGGACAAACTACCAAACAAGAGAACGAATACTACCTTTATGGGTCCTAAGCCGTTCTGTGGTTATTCTAAAAGTTACGTGGAAGTTATTTTCCGTATTGTGTGAAGATGGAACCAAGAGGATAAATCAACTTGATTTAAAGCAGGCGTTGGAAAACCCTTGAAGGTTCTTTATTAATTAATTGCTTTTGCTCTAATGTAGCTTTGACCGTTACATCAGCTGGAGCCGTCCAATCCGGAGCTGAACTTGTCTAGGAATCTATGGACTTCGATGAGATAAAATGGACTGTGAACTCCTTCAAACCATTTGAGTGACCAAGCAGAGATAAGCTTTACTCCACAACAATCTGGTGACTTACCTTTCAATAGTCTAACATACCTGTTCAGAGCGTGCCTTTTGTTGAATAATATACCTTAAAACTATAACAATAAATTAAGAGGTTGGGAGAAGCGATTACACACCACGCAACCCGTTTAGACCATCAAGTCTAACGCTATTTTATTTAAGATGTTGGAGCGCATCGACAAATAGGAGATTAGAGTCTGAAAACCAAAAGACTTCCTTTTTCCGCTTCAATATGGGAAATTTGAAAATGTCGCACATTACGAGGTGGTCTACTTTATTGAGAAAATATGCCTCTAAGCAATCAACCTAGCAGAATTTTTGGACCCTTAACGATGTTCTTTCTTATAAAATACTTGAGATGTTGCAGACATTAAGTAAGGATACCAATTAGGGAATGATCTTCGCAAATGCTTGGCCACAAGACAATTTATCCCGTCCAAAAAGATACAAATGCATAAAATAGCACTTCTTTGATGAATTGGACGAAGCAGCTGAAAGTGGGTGGGAGTAGTTGGATCGCTGACATTACATGTTTTTATTACTGGTTTTTCTCGAGTGGACCTAATAATAACTCATCGATGGACTCACTAGATCCTACCCTTAATAAAACAATTCCCAGGAGAAAACAGAAGAACATCTCAGCACACTAGACTTACTTCCTGGTCGTCGCTCTTTCATCACCTCAAAAAATTGGATAAAAGGATTTTTCCTTGTTACGATTAAGATCAGTCTTCCTGGAAGTGTTCATCGATGCAAACCCTCTTACATTCTCTTTTGTAAATTTATATTATACATTTATTAGTAGGTATTCCTACTTCCACTATCTTTATTTTCCAACTTACAATCGTAACACTCTCGAAATACATAAAAACGATTGAAACGTGTTAGAATAAATATGGATAGACTCAAGCGAAAATAACTCCAATACTAACCTCTGTATGTCCTGCTAAGTTAGAGAACTACTCCGTCAGGAAGATATTATCAGTTTACTTTCGTTACTTAAAGGGGTTAATTGCTTTGGTTCGACCTTTTTCATAATTTATCAAAGTGGATGCTTTTTCTCAGCGTCATCCTTTTAATTTTCTGACATTGCGTAACCCTTTCCCCTTCCCTCAGCAATTACTAACGCGATTAACCTTGTCCTTAAAACATGCTCATTTAACAAGTCTCTTTCACTTTCTTCTTATGCTAGGGGATCGTTCTTCAATCCCATGAATACAGAATGGAGCTGTCAATGTCTCACCCCTTTTGGACATAATAGCATAAAAGAAGAAGGCGAAGAGTATGGCTTTAGGCCGTATTGGAGATAAAATGGGAAAGCATCACCCACTTGAAAGGGTCTGCTGTGTTCAACGCCTTTTTTCTTTTGCCTGTCATCTAAGTGGATTTTGTGGTATTGTAAAGTTCCTGGGTTGTATAGTATCTCGTCTAGCATCCACGATACGTTTTTGCTATCCGATTTTAGTAGTCAAAGGTTGAAATTTCAGTGAGTTTTCATGTAAAATTTGTAGGGGGATGGAGAATTGGTTCGTTTTGGCGTGTGGAAAGCTGAAAGATAAAGAACGACTATGAAAGAAAACTCCAATGAAAGATGACACTTTCATTATCACTTGGAGTTTGAGAATTTCCTCTTAGATCTTATGGAGAGGAAATAATTTTTGTTCGCTTTTAAGGGGTCGTTCTATTTTTGGGTAATTGAATATGTCTTAAGGAAACTTCTTTCTCACGTTCCTTTAATTGGGACCCAATTTGATTTCTATTCAGCTCCAGTAAGAAGATAATTCAATTAACGCTCCCCAAGTGAATTTTACTGCTTGGAATTTGAGGATTTTTGATAATTGAAAGGATGAGTAATGGACCAAGATTATAAGGATAAAAAACACGCTATTTTGGATGGGGCACCCCCGTACAATTCCCACTCATGCGACAATTTATAGATAATAATAGAGAGATTGCGTGCTTAAAATGACGCTTAAAAAGAGTAAACCAAACAAACGTAGACATCAATGCTTTCGAAAGGTATGTGGATTAGTATCGTGCACTTTTGATCCTGCTAAAAATTCTTAAGTGATCGTTTCTATTGGATCGGAGTTTAGCCATTTCAATGCCAAGGAACGCCTTCCCGCTTCTCTTCATTTATACCTTCTAGTACCTGCGGCACTTAAAAAGCTAAGATCTTAAATGGACATAAGGAAGAGTTGGATGAGTGACACATCTTGGCTATTTTGAAAAAATCTTGCTACTGCCTCAATATAAACGCACGCTAATCCACTTTCTTCTTTGAATGCTGAACATGGAGTTAGTTTCGCTCCGGAGTTGAGGCTCTATTTAAATTTGTAGCTAGGGCCAATCCAATGTACATTACGCCCTGCATATAAATGTGTAGATAGTCATCTGCATTGATAGTGACCTCTTTGGGGCCTCCTCTAGCGTAGATACTATAAGCAAATTTGTATCTAAGTATAGACTTAAATCAACTCCACTTCTCAAAGCCTGCTTAGCGAAATATGACATACTACACTAATACAACTAGGGTTAGAACGAGGACCCTGTATTTGTATTTTTGGGACGTCTGATTCGATGTGGTTGGTTCGGAGTTTTTTTTATCATGACTTCCAATTGTTAAGACCACAGTATCGAATCGGCGTTCTGTTTTTCCTACATTTTGAAACATTTCATTAAAATTACAGTGGAGATGTGTGAAATTAGCACTAACTCAATGGTATAGACTATAGATTAACCTTGGCAAGGCAATGGAATCTAAAGGACATAGAAAAGATTTGAGTTGTGTGAATATTGATACACATAGTCCGAACGGCAGCTGGATAAGAATGCATGGACGGTTCTGACGAAGTAGGCACGATGTATGGACGGAATAAAAAAACGAATATAAGTTCTTGAGGAGATTGTTACTGTTCCAAAGTGTTCCGCTCCAAGCATTACTCCGACATGTACTTTGTAATGATGTTCCTATTTCGATTAGGGACTGCTTTAGTTTCGGTCGTTACTTGTATTAGATAGATATACACGTGCCTCTAGGCTAGGTCTGATTGGAGTGGTGGCCACCCAGAAACCATAGAGTCAACCTCACTTAGGCCTGTGTGAACCACATTCACATGGAACATTGCCTGAAAAGACTCTTAAAAATTAAAAAGGCAAACGGAGACTAGAAACAGAAGAGGTAATGAATGTTATGATTTCTTCTACCTTCTTATCTGCTAGTTCCTTCCAGTGAGCAGAGTGAGTACTTTACTTAACAAATGAGCTCTTTCTCTATCAGGCCAACCCCAGGCATTCGTCGAGAAGGTATTCAATACTTTCAAGAAGTAGGTTACTTTTGAGAGTTTTTAATTTGAGGACTATAAAACTGCCTAAATATCGCAATTTCACTTCATTTCTTTATCCATAATTCCCAGTCCCATTTACGTATGCCATGTGCTAAACCAAAGGCTGGCTTCGATCCCCATAACTTGCTTCTAGGAAATCGACAATTTTTATACCTCGATTTTCAGTCCTAAAACCGTTATTGAGTTTCTTGTAAAGAAGTTTTCTACATTCCCATTCTAGTCTGGAGTTGAATAGGCAACTATTGAATATCTGCAGTAGAGCCGAGATGCTCAATAGTACAAAAATTCCTGCATTAGTTGTTTAGTTATTACGTTGCCTACACCAAGATTAATGGTAAGTATATCCGACCGGAATATCACTGTTTGAAAATCAAGAGATACAGAAACCATGATAAGTTAGCAACCCATTAGTGCAAAGGAATTCTAGGAAAGATGGATGATTCGTGTGATTCTGCAAGGTTCTTCTATCCCAGACCTCCATATTCTGATCTCTTCGAATCTGCGTTGAATGCTGGTGAATATCTGGCATATAAGCGGTGATATTGCCGAATATATTCTTTGATCTTGAACAGCTGGCTGGTGCTGGGATCTTTAATAATCTCAACTAGAACGCATTCTTCCTCTATGGAAGTCAAAAACCTTCAAAGTTCTTTCGTCAAAGACCTGCAGTATACCAGCTCTTTGCTTCTGCGGTGGTTGTTGATGAAAGTCTGATAATCTAGCATACGGGAGAAGGACTCTACAAAATAAGATGACTGTTTGGTAGTTTGCTTAGATGCAAACCTATGCTACCGTAAGTCGTCCCACTTCACCACTTACTGCTCTATATACTGTTAATAGGTTTAGACTATCTCACGAGAAAACTTTACTAAAAAAAATGCGCAATGTTCCAATAATTTGTAAAGAAAGTGATCAAAGAACTGGATGTGAAAAAATGTTTTTTTAATATTTCTTTTCAACAGAATTTATTATTTTCTTTTGTTGGGTTAATACTAGTAGGAAAGTGGTTGAGAAATTGTTTGCCGTTTAGTATTAGAATCTCAAAATGAATTGGGACAAAATTCCACAACGCTGCAATTATAAAACGTACCCAGATATTTCATTGAATAAGTTACTACTATTATTTGTGGCGCTATCCTAATTCATAAAGTATAAAACTGATACCCTTTCAAAAAGTTATTTAAGTTGCCAGCTCTCCAGAACATCTAAAGGCCAACAGATCCAATCTTCAAATGAGAACTACCAAAAACGTTAATTTAATCTGGGTAAGTGGCTATAACGTATTAAATCGCTCTCGACTTGCATATGTTTCAGATTTTAGTCCATGTGTTGGTTTTTTTCAAATGTACTCCAAAATTCGGGTTTTGCAGTGGTTCGTAAATTCCTTACTAACATTCCCTATCAAACCATATGGAACTTAAAAGAAAAAAGGGTTGAAATTCCAAAATGTATTGAGGGGTCCGAAGGGATACTTCTGCTAATACAGGAAATTATTCGCACAAAGTACTCCACTTAATTAAAATCAATTTGATTTCTCCCCCATAGTTTTTGGACAAATAATCTGAATTAAGGAAAAATTATCCCCAGAAGATTTCTCACGACCACCACCCTCAGGAATAAATAGCACCAAACTTCGATGTACAATATAAAGTGAGAAAAAGAATTCCCACCACCAACCACCCTCGAGCAAATTTTGATATTGCGCAAAATCCACCCTACTCAGATATTTTGAGTGGATGCGAAAATCCTCTTGGTTTTGTGTGAGAATGGGTTAGACCCGGGACTGTCGGCGGGGTTCGAAGAATCCATGGATCGAATGTATCTGCGCATACCGTAACCGGGCTCACACCCTTTTTCAAATATTTCACACTGGGGTGGTTTAAAGAAAAAAACAAGAACTCAGAGTGTGTTGTATGGTGATACGATAGCGATCCATGAAAAGGTAACAACGTCGAGAAAGAGGGCAATAAACCGCAACCAGAGGAACGAAGTATCATTCTTAGGCTCGTGGAACGATTTCGCCGAGCAACCAGAGGAGGAAGTTTATTGTGGCCGATAAGGTGAGGAGGGGGTGGATATGCTCACCTATGAAGCGTTAAAATTAAAGAAAACAAAAGAAAACACTGAGGTACTAAACAGCTGGATATAAGTCAGTAATCGCATAAGCTCGTAGTGTTAAATATGGCGTGACAGAGATAGTTAAAGGCTGTTTTTGTTAACTCGATACGGGTTGTTGGTTGCTGGGCGCGAGATGGCTTGGATCCGTGGTGGTGTTGATGACTGTGGTTGAGGTTAGCATCATATTGTCACTACGTGAATTGCCATGTGACAACATATGGTCGAGGTTGACATGATTTGATGAGGATGATGATGATAAGGCCGTCATGATTCTTTTTTCCGGGGAGAATTAAATTTTTCTCGTCCGAGGGTAATTACATTTTACAATCGTTGTTGCAGTACCATGGGGAGAAATTGGTACCGTAGAGATAGCCAGACGGATAAGGATCGTGGAACACTATTCATGGAACTTTTTTTTCGGAAATTGGATTCTATGTTGCTACGCTTGGGTTTTTTTATGGTTTCAATTGGTTTAGTTTTGAATACAAGTGTGCACTTTAGATGGGCGTGGAACCAGTAGGAGATAGTGAAAAAGTATTTGAAAGAGGTAAAAAGATTGTACTCCTATTGCAGAAGGATCGAGAATATTTTCGATATCGTGTAATAGTTCTGATGGAAATCTCAACACAAATGTTATTTAGTATAAAACAATACATGTCTACACAAATTTAAGCAATACGCTTGGAAGAGGAAAATCAATATTCTCGAATGAACACAGTCCATTTTTCATCATATTTATCATCCCTCAGAAAACAAAATTACATATACTTGATTACATTGCAACCCTCAATTGTAGGTTGATTACTTATTCTGGGTGAGTTACAATAGGAAGAGCATACTCAGACCAGAGATATTACATGCAAATCCACTTGTATTAGTCTAGACAGGATTTTTAGTGCTACTTCAGGACTTTTTGAATTTTATGACTTTCCTGTCGCTACATATATCTGCTCTTGTCTAGATAAAAATTTTATAGGACATTTAACATTTAGCATTGCAGGCGAATGAAATCTATTCACGTAGAATTTAAATATTTCATCTATAATCTCTTAGTGAAATACTCGTAGGGAATTTTCAGAAGCAGTATAATACGTTCAGACAGCAATTGTTACCAATTTTTGACTACTCAGCATTTTTACAGCCTCTAAGGCAAACAACAGGTCTTATACTTAGTAAAATTTATGGTGCACTGTATGGGTTCTACATTATTGAATGCATTGTTGCCCTAACACTTTTCTCAAGTATAGTGAAATAGGAGGAAAAGGCGATGTTGAATTATGAAAATTAGGAAAAGTCTGATAGGCAATTCGTCTGAGTGTTTGCTCTTTAGAAAGAAAGTGGGTGGAAATCTTTGTCACGTCCATTGTATTCTACATGAACACTTCTAATAAAAATACTCTTGTGTATTAATCCGGGTAGAATTCCGTCTATAATATGTTGTACGTATTATGTACACCATCAAGTGTTGTGTTATCAATGCATAATTTAACACATTTCGGACCAGAAATATGTCAACAGCAGCTCTTTGTACGTTGTTAAAAATAAGAATTTGAGAAATAATCACTTCTTCATCAATGAAGTTAAGACCTTTCGGATTTTGTCCAACACAGTATAGTACATCCAGCCTGTGTCAAAGTGTGCCAATTACATTCAGTTCTGAGTCTGATATGAACCTTACAGATGAATTTTAAAACTGATGTGATTCGCTCTGTACCTACTTTTACTAATGCCTTCGTTGAGCGATCCAATAAGTAGCATTACAAGGAGAGTTATCAACTGATTCGAACGAGTACGAGATTGTTACTGAAAGGTATAAAAAGCATAGGACACAATACAGAGCCCTGCGGCATCCCAACAATAGTTGACAAAAATACATTTTCAAGTCGAGGCTGTTTTGAAAATTTGAAGTTTTTGCCCGGAGATGATCTAAGACTATACATTTCCTAGGAAAACGACACACCAGTTAGTAAAACTTATACGGTAGCTATCAGCTTTAACGGCAGAGAAAAATATGGATTCAAACAATCAAAGGTTAATTTTTTAAATGTAGCCCCCAGGTCGTTTAGTGCAAACAATGGTTATTCCATCCAGAAATGATTATAAGATTTTGGGGATTCGGACGAAGTCTTAAGTTGGGATGACTCTGGTTTATACAAGAAGATTAATGACTGGGACTGCCAAGCACTTTTTGCGTACGGCTTCGTTTTCTTCCGAGAATTAAATTCGTTGGTTTTAGTCAAAAAGCAATTAACATCGAAATCCACAACCAAATATGGTGTAAGAAGAAGAAAAGGAACGAAACTACATATCAATACGCGTTTTCCATACAAGCAGTAGCATTCTGAATAAACATCGAGGAAAGCGATGGAGCTATCAATAAATTCCCAATCCCAAAAAATACTACGAATGACATAGTTTCATCTCGGACTTTGTTATTTTCGCAAATTTATTATAGACTTTACAATTTTAGCAGAACCACTGTGTGACTTTTCGAAGAAGAATGCTGTGTTCAACCAAAACAATCAGTCTTGCATGCAAAACTGGTTATTATTGAAGTTTATTTGGTTGTATTTGAACTTGAAAAAGTTGTTATTTATTTGAAATTGTTGATGCTGATTTTGATTTGGTTGGCGTTGAAATCGATTTGGTTGGTCTTGATTTCGATCTGGTTGTAGCTATTCTTGAAACGGTTGCTGTTGGAGTGTAAGTGCTATATGTGTTTGCGAAGGGTTTTTAGTTCTCTGTCTTCCGAAAGTCGCACTTTTACATAGGTATGCCCCGTCAACTCAACGGAAAATCTTGAGGTCTTCCGCTGCAAACTTCTTCCTCGAAAACTATGAAGACCTCTGGACTCAATACATTATAATCACAAGAGATGTCCGCCGGTTAAAATCTCATTTCGCCCGGAATTCAAATATCGATAAGGGTGTCGATCCCAACTGAATCAGTCCAAAAATTTCTATATTTCTCTAACAAAAACTCCATACAAGGCCTAGATGGATATGACCAATTTGCAAATAAATGCCTCCTTATGAGATCTGTGTAATAGAATTGTGGACATAAAACAAACTATCACCCTTCATGTAGAATCCCCTACCCCAATAATAAAATATTTAAAGAGACACGTCCCCTTAATTATTCCCAGGTTCCCTCCGGTAACAAACATGAATCCAAATAAATTTTTCATGAAATCAAACAAGCGGAATAATTTTACGTGTGTCAACAGGCTTCTACTCGTATTTTATGTAAAAAGTTTTGTTGCTCAGAACAGAAACCATTCAACTCGGCTTGTTTTGAATAAATTTATTTTAATTGCAATTTTAAGAATTCACCACTTTGTATAAGGTGTACTTCTGTTGGGCTGATTTTATGACGCATTGTGATGGTGAATCCAGCCCAGGCTACACTACTGGGTTTCTTGAAAGGAACGAATTTACGAAGAAGTGGTGTTGGCGAGCAAAAGTGAAACTGAAGTGGGTTTAATGATGAACAAATTTGCTGTTCCAAGTTCCACCAACAATTTTACACTACAGTCGTCAGACGGCAAGAAGCATCTCTCATTAAACACATTCTTATGGTAATTTCTGGAAAAGTGTCGGGCATCGTTTTGGGGACGCCTCTCGAGACATATTTAATAAAAAACACATTTATATGAAGAGTGTTTCCGTTAATTAAGACAATCAGCTTTAATTTATTTGGAATAGGGCAGAAAATAGCGCTCCTGAAAAGCCAGATGAGGTTGCTCAATAGAAATTACCCTGCCCGCAGCATATTTCTTTTTCTGATTTAATTGAGTCATCCATTTCGCCTTATGATACACCCTTTAATTATGATGCCATAAAACTACGCCGTCGCTTGAAATTAATCTGGAAAACACATTTTATTCTCATCCTTTTTTTCGTAACCCTTGCATGAGCCCACTTCACCGTGAAAATTGGTGTTCCCATTAAGAATTAAAAACCGTCGTCTTCCCCAGAGAATCTCATAAATAAACGCAGATCAACTGAAACGAAATTTCCCCCATAAGCTACGCTCATAGTCTGCGGAGTAAAATAGGCCAACACCGGGAAAGATGTTAAATTTTCTCAGGAGATCTTAATGAAAAATGACTTCACATTAATATCTTCTGGGTAGGAAGGATTTGAACATTATGAATAAAATTACTGAGGTTATGTTGAACAAAAGGGGGTGGGACTGAAATGCTGTAGGGGAAGAATTGGGTGCCATTTCTATCCCACATTTGAATGGGGCCATTTGATCACTCTTCTCTGAATTATGTAAAAATATAATCTAAAAACGCACCTTTTGTCTTAATCCAAGCCCACCTTCCGAATGGATTTTCGCAACTTAACAATTCAACACACATCTCCCAATGGAGCCGAGAATTAGCTTGAAAACAATTCTGAATACGATAATTTCGGGTGGGAACATATAGTCCCTTAATGGATTTTTAATGGCATCAAACTTAAGAATTGCTGAGCTCCAGACAAGCCATTTTGCCGGCATATAATCGTTCACTCCGCTCAGGTATTGTGTTACCTACTAATAGGACGAGGTTGGTCATTTGCACGAATCCATTAAAGCCGTAGGCAAACGCATCTTATCTACCTGTTGATTGTTTTATGGTTAGTCGTGTTCAGTAATTTTGTCGCAGTTTATTTTGCCATAATATTTGAATGCAAACAACTGCCCTACTTCTTGCAGAAGGCAAACAAAGAAATCCAAGGCTGCAAATAATGTTGCATGCAATGTAGCGGCTTAAACGATTGGCTGGAGGCGATTTTTTCGAAGGACATTTAAAATAGGCAGTTCTTCAAGGATATTATGCCTGGCATGATTTTGCATGATATGTGCCAAAGGACATGAGGGGGTAGGGTAGTACATAAAATTAAATGGATCTTATTAGTAGAATCAAGTCTAAGAAGTGAAGGAATATACTCCTAAAAATATATTTCGGAAAGAGGAAATTAGTCCATTTAAGATTTTTTAGATAACTAGCTTACATCTAAAAGTCACTGTAGTCAAGGTATTAGACTTTTTAAATAAAAATAAATGGGTTTTATTGGTGGAATTAAGACTGCAAAATTAAGATAAAAATAAAAGATAAAATAGATAAAATTATAAATTGAGAAGAAAAATCAATTACAACTAACAAACCATGAGCAAACTATGAAAGGATATAATCTGTCTGGACTAGACCTCTTCTGAGGGAAATGTGTATACTTCCCTCAGCTAAGCAAGCACCACCAGCTATTTATATTAAAAATGATTGCTGCGTTCCTGTTCCTGTAGTCATAATAGTCAAGAGTCGTTTTGTAGTAAAGATAATTGCAATGACTTACCCGCATTATGATCCTATTGGCCATTTTGCGTGAGTTATGAGATCTAATGGAATCTGCTGAACTCACGGAAAAGGCTAGCATTGTGATAGCAATGTTCACCACTTTTTCTAGGTTAGCAAAATTATTGCTTTTCATGGAATTATAAATATTGAAAGTTTCTTACGTAAAACTGCGTACATTTATTAAAAACGATTCTAAAGCGAAAGTCTGTCCTATCAATGAAAGAAAAGTCTACATTCTTCACGTACACCCCTGATAGCTCCTACAGTTGAAGGTAACTGCTTTTGTTCGCACGTATTCAAGACGTTAGTAACTCTGTAACCTTAGAAAAAATTGAGACTTTGTAATCTGTATCTGTACTACGTTAACAGTATCGTTATACCCAATTTTCACTTTCCAACAATAGAAATGAACAGCGTTAGAATGATGATGAGCAGGGGGTTACAGGTATTTGGTCCTGACAGGAAAGATGCCCTCATGACGCTAAATGATGGGCAGGATACCCTATCAACTATCACATATACCCCTAACGGGATGTATGAGCTAATTCGTGGCAGGAAAGATATGTGTGAAACAAATTACTCCTCCCCCGCACAATGAACAAACTCGCTGATCCCGTCAATCAGTGCCACTGCTCCTAAATCTTCAGAATAGTCGATAGATTATAAACAACTATAATGAATTCATTCTACGAGTACCTCTAAGGCTCAGAGCTTTTTTGCGGGATAAACTATGCAACGATTACTCTTGCATGTAGTCGTTTAGCAAGGAATATCATACTTACGAAAGTCTGCTTACTTGCCAACCCCGTGAGCCAAAAAGAGCTGAAAATTATCCTCCCGTAGCACTGGGTAGTATAAGAGTTTCCTGCGATATCTAAATCTTTCTAAAATCCGATAACGTTTGTTTTCAGGTGTAGCTACTTGTTGGCAGTGGGGCAGTGGAATGTCATTAAAAAAGCCCCTGGCAAGTCAAGCATCTTTGCCTTTTTCCTCCGTTCATTGGCTGAGTTTTGAGAGCTGGATGTTCAATCTCTTATGGTTTGCCCCTAGTCCACGCTTTGTCGATACTATAAGGATAATATCACATATGTCATCGAATTAGTGCTGGGACATCGGAGCGAAACATCGATGTTCAATATCGGTGTTGACATCGCCGACAATCATCGATGTGGAGATAATATCGATCATATATCATCGATGTTAATGCTTAAAGCAGAAATTTTACATCTAGCTAGCACCTTACAGCACACCTAGCATGTTTAGTTTAGTCACTTTTCACCTATTTAACTAAAATCAAACTGCTCAAGATTTTCGTTTTAGAATTTTATGAATGAAAGACAACTGCCCAATATTTTCGTTTTGCAGTTTTATGGTTATAGCCGCTATGAGGGATTTTCCTATTATATTTCCGCTTAGGGCTCTGACATCGAAAGATAACATCGATGTTCACGATGTTGGAATGCATTCGACATCGATGTAAAAATATCAAACATCGTTTCAGAAACATCGATGAATATCGCCCAGCACTACATCGAATCCCAGTAATGCAGCATCAAGCATAACATTGACCAAGTGGGATGATAAAGAATACTCCTGTAGGGCAAGTAACTCAGTAGTGAAAGGGTTACGCTAGCTCGCTAATCAAGAATAGCTTTTTAACAGAACTAAAGAGTGGATATAATGAAGCAAAACTGGAGAAACGTAGTAATGCAACTGGAAAAATTCCTGGATTGAAGTCGATAAGTAAGTGAGTAATATAAGCAAATATTTCCCCATACAAAAAGATTCATTCTATCATCCCCACAAAAAAAAAAAAAAACTACTTCACCAAATCAAATATGAATCATCACTTTAACCTTGCAACGTATTCTGTAGGAATATAACACCATGCGAGCATAATTGCAACGTTTGCAATAATCAAATCGAAATCAAGTGAAAATAAACACCACAAGTTCGTTGATAACCCATGAAATGTGTAGTGGGGCAACAAAAGTGTGACTCCATTTGATTAACAGAAACTTCATGTGGCACCACCAGTTAATTTCATGGGCTTTCAGTGCTCTAGTAACGTTACCCTGCACTCTGCAGTGTGTGCAGTATATGCAGTGTCGGAGTTACTCATAATGGCGAATTTCAATGTAAAACGACTGCCTACGACAATTTATCACTGGCTGCGCTTTGTTTTTTAATTATGCACCAGCGGAAAGGAAATAGATTTCTATGCGCCGAAGGCTTATGCAAATGTAAATTCCGTCTTGATTGTTTTGCGTTCCAATTGAGCTATTTTAAATATTTTAATTGCACTCATCGGATTGCAACGCGACAGGAGAGTGGTGTAGATTTTAACGAGCTCCGCCAATAAACATTTTGATATGAGGGTTTCGTATATGGTTCACCATTTTATCATAGAAAAACGTAATCGAGAGCAATTATTATGTTAAACAGCATCGTGCCCTATCTTTCCACACCAAAGTGGGTATATTATGTATAATTACCACACTAAAGTAGGTATATTATGTATAATAACCACAATTTCTCCTAGAAATCATTTTCAATTGAATCGTTATGCGGTTTGCAAGGTGAATCACAAAGTACGAAAAGGGTCAATTTAATACCATAACTAGTATTCCGATTGGAAAATGAAGCTCTACTGTCGTCTACAGCAAAAAAAAAGAGATTCCCTAGTGGAATATACAGAATAAGAAGAAATGCAGGCAAATCTAAAGTCACCCAGTGATGCGTGGTATACAAAAACAACACAAGGAAGAGTTCAGATCTTCAAAAATACATCTGAACAATTGAAACATTAGCT
>QYTT01085566.1:0-32872 GCA_006980735.1 Dasypogon diadema | reverse complement strand
AGAATAAAAGAATTATATATTACAGTGAAGTTAAATATCTGGATGTGAGTCTAGAAAAGTGTCTAAACTGAAAGTCACAAAAAGGTAAAAATTTGCATAAAAGCTCTGTCTAAGGATAAGGAGAAAGGCACACTGGAAGATCACAAAGGCAATGTTTACCAGCTTTAGAGAGTCCTCTATGTGCAGGACAAGAAGGATCAATGAAAGTCTTCCAAGCGACATATGGAAATCATGAAGAAATTTAATAAGTAAGACTTGTTCAAAGACGGAACTGATTATCTGCCAAGACTTGCAGGTAGGAAGTTTTCTTGTATATGATGTAGCCAGTGTGTACGGCTAAGGCCGATGTGGATTTATATGGTTCCTACACAGCTTTTGGTGCTGAGGGAAAAGGATTTAATTTAGACTTCCTCATCGAAAGGATGTCAAATATTTAAGCAGTCTACGAAACCTTAAATATCTGCGACGAAAAATTTTAACTTTTATAGAATTGCACCCATGTACAGAGGAGTCAATTGAGCAGTCTTTGGTCTAGCTGGGTGCAATGTTACCAAGGCTGCTACACAAAAATGGATGAAATGTAATGGTTTCAATAAATATGAATTGATCTGCGATATAAGACAGTCAGTTACATTTTAACACCATATTACCATCAAGAGGTTAGGCTCCTAAAATTTGGGAAAAGGGTCTAAGATGGCAGAACTAGATAGTAGGCATATTTCTCTAATAAAATTCCTAGATGATTTGTTATCAATTACAATTTTCACTAAATCACTGGAGCACTTCTTACAGATACGCGATGAAAAGTATATTCCAAGAAGGGATGAAAAACATCAAAGGAGATGATGAGACATGTCATCCACTAGACACGGATATGATTTTCTTTTATTTTGAAAAATTTTTCAAAAACCTCTGCAAACAACAATTTTGGGAAAGTTTGGGTATAACCTAGCAAATAGTTAATTTGTTCCGATTTAATTAACATTAGAAAAATTTCCCCGTGTTAGCAAAGACGAGTTTCTTAAAGATTAGGACTTAAATTCTATCGTATCATTATTAAATTAAAAAAAAAAAACTACGAAATTGGCAATTAATCTAGCTTCTACACAAATTTATCAAATTTATCTTAATATATTAACTACTATGACGTGAAACACTGCTCACGTGTCTCATTAATTTCAACCTAAGGTGCCGAACTAAAAGCATATGTGCCACAGGCAGGAGTATAGTCTAAATTAATGCTACCTTTATCTTAGTCAGTAAAATTGTGTACGATGGATCGATTGTGCTGTAGAGTTACTGTTAATCTCATTACATTTACGGGTTTTGGTTCTTCATGTATATACTTAATTTGGACAGTAAATAGCATAAGAAGGATTACGCTAATTATTAAGATTGGTTGGGTTTCAAAATCTTAGGCGATAAAACCTTATTGTTTCTGTGTATACCTACTTCATAGATCTCACATAGGATATATCGCTGCCATTATCTATTAAAATTTATTTTTCTGATGAGATGGTCCGGAGTTTTGTGAAAAACTGCACTGTATTGATGATTTAATGGAATGTTGTAATAGAGCTCCCGTGATTGAATCTCATTAACTGATTAGTTTGAGCCTACTACCCTAAGCGAAATTAATAATCTACAGGCACTAAATCAACTTTATCTTAATAGATAGGTAGATTAGATTAGAGTTCTTAAGCTCACTGGCTGGTGTGCCTACCATGACTTAATAGGGGCGGGATTTTACGAAACTTTAAGATGAATCATTTGAGACCTGCGGGGGTCTTGATTCTGTCTCAAAGCGGTTTCGAAATTTCGTCATAATTTCTTATAAGGTAACCTGCCTAATGTCAAATACAGAGATGTCGCACAGGCTAATACTGGGGGGTGGAATTTAAAGGTGGGGGTGATCTATTCTCCAGCACAAGTCAATAAATCTTCATACTGGAAATTATCGAGAAAGTAATAGACTACTCCATCAGAAAGAGAGTAGTATTCGTTGGGACATCTCTCTACGGCCGTAAAAATAAACTTATCAGACAGGAAAACCTAACAGTTCTCTGCCATTTAGTGTTCAAATTACAAAGGAAAATGATGGACAAAAAAATCGCTCCCTGTACCTATTTCCTGGACATTGGAAGAACTATCGATAGTACCTCGTTCTATGTCACAGCAGCTGCAAAAAACCAAATCACAATAGGAGAAGTGAGGAATAGTTTTAAACAGCTTAATGTGTAAAGAAACCGATAGGCAACCATAATTTACCCATAGTTGACACACACCACCATACATTTTACTTAACATATTCTAATGTTATGCCATTAAGATAAGTTCAGATACATCCAAAATCCGTCTGTGCACTGCCATACCTATGGACTTAATAGGATTCAATGCCAGTCGCTTTCGTACTGTGGGTTTTCATTAACTCGATCTACACAATCCTCTATTAGACCAATAAAACAGCTGAAATATAACTGAATATCGTCTGCATATAAATGCATCTTAAAATGACTGACAACGTTCACTAAGTCGTTTACATAAAGGTTAAAAAAGAGAGGGCCCAGAATTGAGCCCTGAGGGATACCGGAAGCTAAATGAATCGAACTGGAAAGTGAATGCCATTATTATTGAGAATGTTATTCCAAAAAGCTACTGAGGAATCTAAGATGATCGAGATGAGTTTAACATATTTCACTGAGCCAAATTCCTTATTAAAATCCAGCGTAATCAATACTGTTAATTTATCATCATCAAGGACTTCATGGATATCAGCAGCAGTAGTAGAAATGCAGTCTTACAACTATGCTTAGGACAAAATCCAGTTTGCCAGACCGAAATAGCATATTTCATACTAATATTTACTTGCACATAATTTTTTGCAGGATTTTAGCAAAAAAAAACTGCTCAAAGTAATTGGACGGAAATCCTTAGGTTGAATAGGTGCAGAAATTTTTGGTATAGGAATTACCACTGCTTGCTTGCAATGAGACGAAAACTGTGAAGTTGTCAAGCAATAATTATAGATATGAGTCAGAGGGGTGCATGTGTATAGGGTCAGCAATTTAAGAAATAACTCAAGCAAAAAAAAAAAAACTCAACTTAGGAACTCTCCTTAGTGAGACTGGCCATACGATTCCCAGAAGAAATCAAACGTTTTGGCCTCATCCTAGATCAAGGATACCTGCTTAGACGTTTTGCAGTAAGAATTTCATGCCAGAAATTGTGGTTCACTTGCAACATTTGTCAGAATCTTTCTTTTTCAATATTATGAAAGATAAACGGATATACAAACAGATACTACATTTTTATTAGATTAAAATATTTTTCGAAATATTCCACAGAGTTGTTGTAATTTCTAATGATTTTTAGTCCATTAGAGTGTTTGTTAGAATGTAAATTTCCTTTTAATCATTTGATTTACAAACTGCACTTCACGTTGTTACAGTTTTCTTAATCCAAGAGGAAGTAAGAACTTTTACAAAACACTAAAATTTTAAATATTACCATGCATTATTGCTTCACCAGTATATGTGCTCTTCAATAATTATTATACGCACTAATCCCGGAGATTCAACAAATTTATTTTTTTTACATCCTACGTGACACACAACTTGCACAATTGTGATATTAACGCCAGAGGATTGAGTAGTGAAGACCTCAATCTTTCAAAAAATAAAAATTTTTCCCAAAAATATTTTTTATTTCTCTTTTCTTGGTAACTTTTTTTTGATGTCGAGAAATTCCGCCTTACTGGACAGGAATAGATACATTTATTCCCCCTTAAAATTGACGAAGGAATCTTTGCTGAAGTCCAAACTTTTCTACCGGTTGACCATAAGATATTCATTAACACTAATGCTAGATTGGTTTGAGTGAATAACTATCCGTTGACTAGAGATTGTAGCTCATATGTGAGAGTATATATGAAATCACTTCGATTAAGTCGAAATTTAGGCTGGGCTTGGAAGATATTATCAGTTCCACGCAGCTGAGCCGCACCCTTACTTATCATTATCACTATCCAGTTAAGGTTGGTTGACCATGCATCTAGTAAATCCGACTTTTATTTTGGGCTTTGGGAATGTATCCAAAATTTAAAATCATCACGGACGAGTCTAACTACTAAAAACCCAAAACAAGGCAAAAAAAAAATAATAATAACTAAAACGGAAAATTCTAATTTTACCCTACAAATTCCAAACATATGGTTCCCCTAAAAGACGTAAAATTCCCCATTACCCGGATAAAATGTTGATCAGGCCAGGATAAGTAGGCGAGAAATATCAAATTCGTTCCATATGGTTCTGAGACTAAAAATACTCCTTAAAATCCTTATCCGCTGAGATAAAGAACTCCGGGGGAAAAAAAACTTGTCCTACAACCTGAACTAGAGTTATTCAGTGGGTAGAAGTTTTTGTTCACGTGAACGCGATCTGGAAAAACAAGAAAATCGCCGTTTCGGCAACAAATCTTTACAAATCCACCCAATCTATGCATTCACACGGTTGAGATTGTAGGGATCACCGTTTTTGTTTTTGTCTTTCCACCAGTTACTTTTCAACTTTTCCATCAACACACAATTCGATGATGATGGAGTTGGAGGGCATAAATACAAAAACGACTCCTCCTGACTGGCGAAAAAGCAGGTTGCCAGATTTCTTCCTTATACTAGCGGAGACGACACAGGCATAGCATGCCCATATATGTCAAGAAGAAGACCGACGGTGTAGGCACAGGCGAAAGGGGAAAAAAGGGACAAAAGAAAACATGGAAACTGTTCAGGTTTTAGCATTACTTGTGTTTATTTTGATTTCAGGTTTTTTCCTGGCTTGTTGGCTTCATCCTACACATGGCATGTAATTGGTGTAACAGTTAAAGGTTTCCTTGGGTGTTTTTTTTTTCTCGTCTTGTGCGATTAATTAAAGCCGCAATATGTGTGTCTTGAGTTTAGAAACAGCATTAAATCTCTATTTAGCGGAGAGCAAAAGAGTGTGCAGAATGAGAGAGTTAACCGAACAGTTTCCCGAGTCTTGGATGAGCAAAGGAGAAGGACATACGGCAGCAGGCAGTAAAACGAACGGAAAAGGGGAACCAAAACCTATAGATACGGATAGAAAAATCCAACATGGCCGCCAGCCAAAAGGATATTATTCGAACGAATTGATTTTTGTGATCAGATTTTGGGACCAAATTCCCAAAATTAAAGATTTGCCTAAATCTAACCATGCAATCTATCCGCTTACCTCATATTTAAGTCCGGCTAGTCGGAGCCATGTCTCAACCTTGAGACAATATGGTGAAAGTGATGGTAATAGTGGTGTACGCGAAAATTGGTACAAGTAGATCACATCCTTTTCGAAGTTTGTCTTATGAACGGAATATTTCGGTGGTGCCTCCTGCTTTGGGGCGGCGGTGCTGTTGGCGCCCTCGTGATTTTCAGCCGTTTTGGCATCAGCATTGGCGGCATCATCGCCTCCTGCAGCAGTTTGACCGTCAGCATTGTTAGCTGTCGCATCGTTGGCCGCTTTACCGTCAGCAGCCTTCCCAGAATCCTCTTGGGGTTTGTTTTCGGTCGGCTGAACGGCCGGAGAGGTTTTGTCCTCCGTAACGGAGTTTTGTTGATTTGCGGCCACTTCGGCTGCCATTTTTGCTCGGTCGGTCGGTTAGAAAAATTTGAAAAAATTCAACACACAAAAACTTGGCTTCCTCGCTTCCGGCAAAATATTCAAAACAATTTCACTTGCTACTACAATCGCACACCGGTAAGCTCACCAAAATTGTTAAAAAATTATCCTTTACAGCTAAAATATGTCACTAGCACGAATTCTTGCAATATTATACTCCAGATCTGCACACAACTTCCCACTGAAACGAACTCGACAGTTTTGCACACACTTTTCAAGGCGACGCCGAATCTCTGCTGCAGCTTCTAACTTGGCTAGTTCTGCTTAAGCTGTGCTTCTTCTTCTTTTCTAGACTGTGCTGATGCTACTTCACTAACTCACTTCTGAAAGCTTGCAATGCTCACACCAAACTGACTGCGACTGACTCTGCTGGACAACTTCGAAGTTGCTTGCCTTGCCAGGTTGTCTTGGCCCGATGCCGGATGCTTCGGCCCTTTCCTTCTTTCTTGGCCCGATGGAATTGAGGATGGCGCTGACGCCGATGTTGTTGGTTCCACTTCCATTGCTGTGCTCGCCTTCGCCTTGTCCAGTTCCAGTTCAGTCAGTGGAATTGCGGAGAGGATGTTAGATAGATGGTAATGGATTCGTGCATTGAAGTAAGACAACGCCATCTGTTGGAGGAAATTCTCCATGCGGTTCTCTCAAATTTTTATTTCACCCAGGGAAATTTCTCTGCTGCTTAGGCGAATATGGCTTCCCCTCAGTTCTTCTCAGCTTACCGGATTTTGTTGATTGCGGGGTGGAGGTGCCAAGGTGGTGGCCTGGAGCAATGTTTGAGTGCGGGTCAGGGATATGATGCGATGCACATTTTCTTGTAGGTGTCTTGTTAGCCGGCAAATATACAACACTTTTGATTTGAGTGGTTTTATTTCGGCGAAAACCAAGCATTCCTTTATTTCTTGTGCGCTCTACATCCAATTTCCGCTAAATGAACAATTAATCCCTTCTCTTTCTTTGCAGGGTACCGTTATAAAATGCGCTTTTCACCATGTGGAAGGTAAGGTGGAATGTTTTTGTTCTTGCAGACTTCCCTGAAAATTATTTGTTTTTTTTTTCAGATGAGATAAGTGCGGAATTGGACTTTATTTGCACCTTGAGAAGTAGGTACCGAATTGCTGTATTTTTTATTTAAATTTTGACTGAAAATGATCGATAACAATTGGAATGTCTTTTCCAGATTCATTGCCCCAAAAATGGTTTACAAGCCAGAAATAGATGCGCTTTGACGCTGCTGGTTGATGAAGTAATTAGTGTTAATAGGAAAAGAATTAGGGGGTTAAATTATTATTCCCACTCTAAATCTCTATTTTTATCTTTACCGTCAAATAATTTCAAATTATTTTTTTTAATTTTATTTCTATCTTTTGGACTTTTTATTTATATTTTAAATTAAATTATTTTATTTTAATTATTTATTCTATTTTTGATATTTTTATTATTTTGCAAATATTTATTCCCGGCGATTTTTATAATATTATTGACACTACTAAAACTATTTTAAACTCTTCCGGATACGATAAGAATTAGAACCTTTTTACTACTCACTATGTTTTTTGACAATTTTAAATATTTACAAATTCCAATGTTTATATGATTCCCATGTAAAGTGTTTCAAGATGTCTGTCTTCCAAAATTCAATGTGATGAATTTAATGCGGAAAATTAAAGTGTCCGCATAAATACATTTTCAACTAAATAAAATCAGACACTGCAGAGTATACTGCTTACTAAAAGTATTTGGTCACTTATGATTTTTCTCTTTAAAATTGAATTCTCAATGAGTTTATTTTCTTTTAATTGAATAACTCAATTTCTATAAACCGTAAAATGCCAGCCATACTGAAAATTCTTAATAATAATTATTAATAAAAAAAGAAAACGTAGCGGTAACTGCTACAGGTATCCTACACAAAGTTAAACAATTTCGTGACAACTGCTGCTGTTTGTTTTAAGATCCTTGGGAAGGGTGTTCCGTTGTCCGATGGTTTGAACAAATAATTAAAAAAATTATCAAAAAGGTAGATTAGCTTACGATATATTATATTAAGTTCTATATAGAAACGACTAACCTGAAGTCAAGCTCAAAACCAAAAGTAGAATCTAATACACGTAAGAGTCCGCAACCATAAGTCTGTACTGGCAACACTAATTCCTTTACTGCATATAATAACAATTTTCAGTAGGATTCTTAAAATGACAATATGAATCGGATTAGAGCAAGTTGAAGGTAATATAGAGATGATTAATAACTTTACTTCGCTACGGCTCTTCAGCAATACAAATACGCTATCCATAGGGCCAAAAGACTGTCTGAATCTGGAGACTATTCAGTGAGATGTCGAAGCTGGGAAAGTTTCTATATCGCCTGGAACTACTGTTTGGCAAGAGCGGAAAATCCTTAGAAATTCTAATGGATGAACACTTCCTTAACTGCTATGCCAGCTAGATCCATTCAAGTCGCAGCTGGCTGCGCTTAGCGAAGACTTTGTCTGCCATTATAACATAGACAAAGTTAAATAGGCTGGCTCCTTCAAGCAATTTAAATAGCTAGCCTGCTCTTGTACAAAAATCTGGCGACTTATTATGTCTATAGACCGGTGTACATGTTCAGATATATCCCAAAGCTGAGGAAAAAACACACACAAACAAGGGAAAAAGGTGGTCTCCATATCCAAGGCTGGCAAAGGGGATTACACAACGATCAAATTGTACGCACAAGTGCTTAAAATTCTTTCTGCTGAAAACATAGGAGCGCATTTATGAATGGAAAATTAGGTTCTCTGTATCTATAGAATCACTCTCACAACTTTAATACGTGTATCCGAAAGGGAATCTGTACCGCACTGCATGAAGTGGTCCGCTCCATTGAAAAAGCTTTCTTTTTCAAGCAATTAACTCCAGGAGTATTCACAGACGTTGAAGGCTCTTTCAGGGGATGGATCTCACATATGCCTGGTAATAGGACGATCTATGCGGATCTCGGGGGTGAATGCAAAAGGGATAGAGTGCTCCAAGGACCCTCCCACGGTTGCAATCTATCGCCATTGCGGTGGGCTTTCCTGATGGACGACCTTCTCTATTTACTCAAGGAGAGTGGCGATAAGGCTCTCTATTATGCAGACGATCTTGTCATTCTTGTATAGCGACCATTTGAAACTGAACTATGCAGTTTAATACAAAGTGCTATCCGATTAGTTGTTAATTGGGCGAATGATCTTGGTCCCATCATTAACTCTCGGAAGATTGGACTTTCCCTCTTCATTAGAAAACGGAAAAATGTCCGAATGATACTGCTATCTATGGATTCCTCTCAATCCGCACTAAAGGAATGTATCAAGTATCTGAATGTTATTCTGGATAGAAAGGCTTCAAACCGAACAGGAAGGAAAGGAAACCATTCGGTAGTTGTTTATTTTGGACATGTGAATAAACCATCCAAATATACCAGATTTTATGAAATTATATTTATCATGCACAATTTCTATCCCGGATTCCACATCGCAGCAATCTTCGTTCAAACAGTCCTAGTGGTCTCTCCGTTGCTTTGTTAGGACCCACGATTTCTTTTCAAAAAAAGAGGTCAAACTCCATAACAGTCTACGGTAGCAAAGGGCCTGTGACACTTTTTTTTACGGTGTAGGGTGACTATGTGCCCTATGATGCATAGCATAGCCTTGGCAGGAAGGAAGGAAATGGGATTATGAGAGAGAAGGAGTTAGGAGGTCGAGTGGAGAGGAAATGTGGGTGCACATTCTGCTTGAATAATTGCAGCCTATAGTCAACAGGAAAAACAGAAGATGGTAGTTTGTTCCACATTCTAATGGTTCGGCGATCATGCTACAAAAAAACAGAGAAACCGTCATCGCTGGACTAATGGTATTTTAGAAAAGTTGCCCGTATCACTCAGGTGGGACTGCTTGAAAATAGATCAAAGTGATTTTTATTCCGAAGGTAGGCAAATATATATATATAAAAAAGGTTAAGGGAAAAGTAGTTCTAGAATACAACGGAGCTCTGAAAAGTCTAACTGAAGTCTGCTGACCATTGATAATGACATTGAGAAAAAGCAATGGAATTAAGTGGGTTTGCAAGGGCAGCCTACAAGGGGATGTATGTACTCTTACATAGGCTGTGGCTGCTGGTTGTGAACTCCATTTTGGTTTCTCTGAAAATGGAAGGGTTCAAGACTATAGGTTATGCTGACGTTTTAGCTATCCTGGTCGCAGGTAAATTCTTTTCGACCGTTAGTGAACCAATGGGCTCAAAAACTGAGCTCCTTTTATCGACTAAGAGAAGAGTGACTCCGACTTAGGTATTAATACCATTCAACATTAAACTGAGGCTAAGTCCCTGAAGTTATACTGGATTGATTGAAAAATATGGAGATCTGCCATTATTAAAACTTTATTTATCCATAGCATTCTGGTTTAGTGGATTGCGTTGGAAAAGGCAGTTCATCTTAGAAGAAGACTCATGAAAGCACAGAGAGCGGCTTGGTTGGATATCACGGTTGCACTTTACCCAACACCGACTGCAGCAATGGAGTCACACTATGCTTTTTATCACTGGTATAAGAGTATTGCTGCCAAATGTGCCCTAAGACTAAGACTGAAGGAGTCAGCCCATTTTGGAAATCATGTGCATGTGGATACGGATTGTACAGTCCCACAGCTCGATTTTAGAAGAGATTTTTCCCTTAGTTTCCTTAGCAGAGAGGAGTGAAAAGCATATCAAGTGGCTCAGTCAGTCATACTGATAGGAGGTCGGATTTCTATAATGTTTGGTAATCTTATCGCTTACGTAACACCTTCAGAATATCCTGTGAGATGATTCTAATCCATCGTAAAATTTTGCGAACAGTAGCTAGCTATGTAAAGTTGTTTTGTCAATACAAGGGAGACGGACTACTGGGGTTGGGGTTATCAGTATCACGCGTTTGTTTCTATACGTAAATATCCACTTTGCTTCCTATAACAAATTATCTGACAAAGGGATCCAGAATTTCATCAAAGTTCTGCCTTAAAAGCCTGACATAAATTGATATTCCCACTAGATCCATGGGTCTGTATTGATTGACACAGATACGCCCAAAAGAAGATTACTATCCCAACCATCTAAAATCAATTTTTCCTCTGTAATCAACCTCTGGAATCTAGCACCCATCCACAACCACACGCGGAGGATAGTTACCCTATCCTTATCCGTACACAAAACTTGATACAAATTGATGAAATAGATTTGAAATGATCAGGGTGATCCCTTCTCGCCATGGGATTACTATAATTAACGCAGATACACTCTTAGCCGGTCCCGAGGTATGTTGAACTGGACTTTCTCAGTACTAAAAGACACATATGGGGTAAGAATCGTTACGAATGCCATAAATAAACAAAACGGGATACAACATACAAGTAATATCATTACCAGGCAGTAGATGATGTATTCCTCTAGTTAAAAGAGAACAGAGAGACAAATTGCCGTCTGTGGTCTTCATTAAGGAAGTCGTAAACTTATCACTCACTGGCTCTTTCCTGGGAAGTTGCTTGAGGACGCATCACAACTTGAAGCAATTGATTTTATGCCACCAATAGAAATAGTATCGAGGTTGAAGTGAGGGCGTTATTTTCCAAAATCCGTCTGTTGCATCACGTTCTTCAACTCCCACTGGGAAGTGGGGTAAACTTTTAATACTAACGCCGTTTCTCTATCGTTTTTATTAAAATAATTTTACTACACTACTTGATAGCCACTTAAAATTCTGCGTATTTTGTGAGCTATTAATGCTGGCGTAAAGTGACTAATTAATCTTGTCTCGACCGCCCATTAGTGATTGTTTCGTGTGATTCCCTCGAGGAGCAGTAGAACGCTTTATGGAATTTTTATGACTTATGGTTTACAGTGCGGGCTTCGTTGAACACTTGAAAATTCTGTAGATTGCCCCTAGGAAAAATTTCGAATACATTTGTGCAACCTGCACAGACTGAAGCAAGTTTGAAAGTTTGCCTCTGTTTTAGGTAGAACTTCTCTGTCTTTCTACGTGAAATAGACTTCCATTTAATTTAACTTTACTAGAAAGAATCAATTTCTCTTTATAATTTTAGCAAGCGCTTGGGAGATGATTCTGGTAAAAAGAGAAAATAATGAAAGGGCAGATAGGATTCTTGAGATAAGCGAAAAAGCCCCGAATGTAAATTGCACTTGAATTGTGGAATTTGCAGAAGAATTGGAGCACATATTTGTTTTTTGTTTTCATTTCACTTACATTGGTTGTGTTTTTGCTACAAAATCCAGATCTGTAGGTAAAAAATCGATCGGAATCCTATTGGAATTAGTTTTATACGTTGGCACCACCTACGAACGATCATGGAAAACTAAATAAAAAACAAGAAAGCTATCAAAACTACAGCAAATTCATCGTTCATCTCAAGGAAACTCAAACTACTCCACTACAGTCTGATCTCGAAGGAGTGGCAGCTTACTCCTGAAACAAAGTAAAGGCCATACAAACCCTTAACTAAATAAACTATAAACAAATAAGAAGCCCTGATTAAAGCCAAATATCCTTCTGAAACGTATACAAAGGAGTCTTCGCCGACAGCTTCGGCGCAATGGCGCTGTAAAAGTAACCTAACGCCATGTCTTAGGCCAAGGTGGTTGAAGAAATTAGATGGGCTTGATGCCTTTTACCTTTATTACATAGCAATTCAAGGTCATTCAGGAGCCTATTCTGGAATTGATAATGTCCACCAAGATTGAGCTCGTTAACCCAGTCTCCGGTGGCATATAATTCTCTGCGGGATCGTTCATTGTCACGTATTCCAACAATGAGATTGTGACCTGCCTAATTAAAAATTCCAACTAACTGAGGTTCTATAAAGAAGCCAAGCGTAAAGAGCCACCGAGCTCCTTCGTTTAGAACTTCTCCGTTTCCAGAAACGTGGATGATCATGGTAATAGAATCTTGTAGAGCTGGGCAATACTTAAGTAAAAAACTACTTAAATACTATTTAAGTACATTTTCATAACTTAAATCTTTTACTTAAATAATTTTGAAATCTCCTACTGATATATATAAGTACTTGCTACTGTTTACTTACACCTAAGACTTTGTACTCAAGATCTTATTAAATACTTAAGTATTTCTAAGTCTATCACCTGTATCAGCAATTCGCCGAAACATGTAACATTCCAAAGACCTTTTCAACGTCACATAGCGCGAGTTACCTAAATTTAAGCATTCCCATCTTTCTAGTCCTCCAGGAACATTCATGGAGCCCCGAAGATTTCATTAAACTTTTATTTATCCTTCGTCGAAAAGGGTGGATTATTCTGTGACTCATCGGACTCGACTGTAAAGAGGACATCTTATGATTCTCTACTAAGAAATCCTATGTAAGCCCTAGACGAACGCGGGTCCGCGCCTGCGAAGACATCAGCTTAGCTCGCAAAGTCGAAAGGAAATCTGACAGATGGATTCTGGTGATCTAGGAACTCAGAAAGGAGGAAACAATCTAATATGCCCACCAAAACTGGGATAAAGGATTTTAAAATATTAATACAGCATTTTGGGTATTTGATTTGATTCCTGCAGGTGAATTTATATCGCGCTAAAACGGAGCTGCTCGTACATGTCCCTGGAGCATTATTTCCTTGGGTTCTCGACCTTCTGTCTTGCCAAACTGGGTGTTTGGATGGTTCTATAGTGAATTTTTTCGTATTATGCAACTCTAATAAATAAATGTATTTCGTTTTTAGGGTTCCGTAATCAACAAAGGCCTTATTATTAAATTTGTTGATTCGGAAAGAGTTGCGAGTCCCATGTATTTGTTTTGTAAAGCAACAGAAAATATAGGAAATCCTCACTGCTTTAGATTCGATGGATTCAATAATAAGGGGCTGATGGATGGTTAAAAAAGTTTAGGCCTTATTCAATTATTGATTTATCTTCTATTGATCAATGGGTCTTTGATTAGAAACAGAAATAGAATTAGACCAATTATGTTATATCCTAGACCAATTATGTTATATCCTAGACGTGGGGAAGGTTTAGACCAATTATGTTATATCCTAGACGTAGGGAAGAAAACAAAATTATGCGGTTGTAATTAATTGTCCGCGGCTACTTATTCCTACAAATTCGCAGCTGACCTTCAAATCTGCAGGCAGTCCTACTATCTGCAACCTGTCGAGGCACCCTTTAGTTTTAATTTGCCATTTTGTGAACATTCCGTTGACCTGTGGTAAACCCTGTCCCGCTATTTTGAATCTCCGAAATTTGACTCCAGATTCGAAATTAGCGACCTCCATAAACCCATATGGACTTATTTTCATGATGATCGAGAAACTCTTGAAAAAGATAACATTTGCGACCGGCATATTTGATCCATCATGTTGAATTCTTAAGCGTTAAGGTTAAATTCGTAATCATCAGCCCCCAAAAACTTATATATGCGTCATTTTGCCAACATTCCATTGACGTTTAGAAAATCTTGTCCACCATATTGGATCCGCCATTTTGAATTTAAGAAATCCGATTCTGGATTCGCAATCAGCGACCTCGGAAACCTATATATCCATATTTTCATGACGATCGCATAAACTTTTGAAAAAAATTTACATTTCCGGCTATAAAAAATAAAACTTTCATGTGGCAACCCTATGAAGGAGTTGTCCAAATTGTCCCATTTACGAACTTGATTTTTCATTTTTAATAAAGTATCTGTGTATCAAATTCCAAGCCTCTAGCTGTAGGCGTTCTTGAGATAACTTGTGTACAGACAGACAGACAGATTGACAGACAGACGAGCATCTATTAAACGATTTCTTTTCTTCTCCCATTAATGGCAACATAGTTTATTTCTGTGTATCATGAATATTTCGATGCGTTACAAACGCTTTCTCAAAGCTATAATATCCTACATCAGGGTATAAAAAGGATCACGTCGTCAAAGTTCAGATTGAGGAAGAGGATTTTAAGTCACGTAGCCATGTAACTATATTGATGCTAACTATTAACGGCTCTGAATAGAAGCACTACTTCCTCTTATTTACTATACACTAGCTCAAGATATGCCACTTGCTTTAGGTGATCTTTTTTTACACTAGACTGGTATCCTCATGCATGCTTCGGTTTCGGTAGGATTTTTTCGCGTCTCTTAAGTATTGACGGACCCATTTAAAATGATTTGCTTGTCAAAAACTCTTATTGTTCATTATCAGGCTCCCAAGTATAGTCCAGATATGGTCATGATAATTTTGAGGAATGTAATGAACAAAAGGACCGGGGATATTGAGTGAAATCACCACTCGGCAATTATCTTCCAATAGAGAACTCCTTTGATCATTGTCCACTAACCTAAAATGTTAGCAGGGTGTAAAAGAAACAGTTTCGTCAAGTTTTCAAGATGCCAGATATGCTATAATCTGTTTATCATGTGAATTTAATATGCTACACGTTCTAGCCTGAAACTATCAATCAACACTTCTCCGGCCCATAGACACAATACCAACAAGCCATTGTTATTCTAATTTATGACCTATTCCTTTCAATCACGACTGTTTACTTTTGAAAACCACTTCCCAACTGCACTACAACTGCATGCAAAGCAGATGTAGCTCAGGTAGACTAGTTCTTGAGATCTTTTAGTGGATATCGCACCTCTATAAAATCCGTGTTTACACCTCTAATTTACTCCTCGGAAGAAAATAATCATTTGGCACAGTTGCCAAATACCTTGGAATAGATTGGAACTGCTCCCGCTTGCATCAGATGGTGAACACGTGCTGGGATTTGCTTTTATTTCCTTGTCTCGGCGCCGCATAAATCTTCAATTCGCATATTAATTGCGTTTTTTGGTTGGTGTAGTGGTGGTGCTCGGATGCAAATTCAGTGTTGCTTCTTCCAAAAGATGCTTAATTGTCGATGACTGCTGAGCTGGTCACGTAACTATCGACCATCGCAATCACCTTGGCCAGTGTACCTACTCCTACACCTTTCCAGAGGGAATAATGAACTCTTCGGTGGTGGAGGAAGACAAATGACCATCGAGAGATGTGTTAAAAGCGCTCACTGATCGAGCCGTGGATGAGAAATGTTTTGGGTGCGTTTTCTTAGACTGAGTCGTCGCGAATTTTCAAGGTCAAGATCAGATATTCGCATATGTGATAAAAATAAGCAAACTTCATCTGGGATTGGATGGTATTTTTGTGTTGAGTGCGACAGTGACTAATAGGATTATATGCTTACGCATCGTCATTTCTTTTTATCTGCAATAATGGGACTTTTATATCTTTTCAGAGGATAAGTCACTAAGGGAGGAACGTTTGTGACAAGATACTTTGGAGCAGATATTTCTGGCCTACTGACTCCTAGTGAGAAGTCATAACTTCTTTACTCATACACACCGAAAGTTTTAGTGCTATTATTTCAGACACGTATTGTAAAATTTTCCGGCGCAGACTCCAGAGATTTAAATTAAGTGGGAAGTCTGGCTTTATATCTGTTTGATACTGTCAGACAGTCAATTCCATTTTTCCAAAAAGTTATATTAATTATTGAAATCCTTCTTCTGGCAGGTGGTGTTCCACAGCGTGCTATTTTGGGTCCCTTGCTCTTCGGTTTATACAATAACGATCTAACTGTAGTTATCCCGGACGATAACATTCATATTTATGCAGACGACGCGCAAATTTAGTTCAGCCGCCCTGCCCTATTGGACTGATTGAACACAGAGTTAACTCCTTAACACTCGAACTACCAAACCTGTGATCTTGGTGAATGACTTCTCTTTAAGGGTATCATTTCTATCTCTGTTTTAAGCAGCTCGGTAGTGTTGGTGTTAAGGTACTTATTTTGCCGCATTTCAGACATACACATTAACTATAGACTCCGATTGCACAGAGTCACCTCAAATGACTGCGCAAGGTATAATATGGTTTACTATGCTGCGTAATACCTTAGATTTATATTTAGAATGAACCCGCATACCTTTCCCTAGCAAATTATTAGATTCCTCACAACCTTCATATTTGCGTTGTTTGGAATGATTTTCTAAGTACTATTCAAATCGTTGGGTCTTCCAGGAAACTTAGTCCATTTCCAAAAATTTTCAAGTGGTTGTTTGAGTGCGATAGGTACGCGAAAGGTATATTTTTTTTGTTTTTAGAACATTATATCCTTGGTGCAAAACCTTTTCAGGATGAAGGATGAAATGATTAATTTTTGGCTCTAATTTACGCCGATTTTGAGTGTAGCCGTTCATATTACCAACAATTGTTAACAAATGTAAACATTTGTTATACCGTTGAAGAACCAAAGGAGGTTTCTTTTTAATGAAGGATGAGGACACCATAAGATCTCACATAAGTGAAAGTAAAAAAAATGCATCTTTCTTCGAAGTCAAAAAATTTTCATCTCCAAAGAATCGATTGCTGTATTTTGGAACATATAATTCCGAGGACGAAAGTGAACGTTAAACCACCTTCTGCAAGTTACAACCATCAGACCGAGGCGAGACGTAAACTAGACGGACGAAATTAATGAAATCGATAGCACGGAAAACGTCGACTGAACGAACTAAAGCGACTTGACATAGAAAATACGTCGGACATTTGAAGCAAGGTAGACAATCGGCAATGCGGCGCCGAAAAGTATAACAGGTGAGTCGAACCCAAGGAGGGATGTTCATTGCTTCATTGCTGTAGAGAAGCATTAGCTTCCCTTGAGGAAGATACGGCCCTGCTGCAAAAACCGTGGGTCCACAAGGGTGGATTTACGGAACTACCGGTAAGTGTAGGGATGCTTTACTATCTTGAAACAGAGGAGATTCTCCAGAACCTCCAGCACCGCATTTCGGGGAACTAACAAACAATCATGATCCCAATCCCTGGTGGAATGGCAACTGGAGTGCTTGAAGAAGAGGGTAAGAAGGACCATGTATTGAGGAATATTGAACCTCAGGCGTAAAAATCTACAAGGCGAAGAAGAGAGACCTGAAAATTATCCTTCGACGACTGACTCGTGGAGGGATTTCTGCTCGAACATGAAATCTATCTCAGAAATTAGAAGATGGTCACTAAAGATATTCAGAAATCAGAAAAAGAGAATTATACCGAAACGAAATTTTTCAAGCCACTCAGTCTATTGGAAACAGGACAAAATTACTTGGAGTACACTGCACTGAAAATGTATTTTCTCAATGTAAACCAGAATACATATCAAGGTATAAAATCAACGGAATCTGCCCTTCCTCAGTTCGTGAGATTTGCAGAAGAGGAAATTAATGCGGAAGGCTGGTCGCGCAAGTGTTAAGGGAAGGATTGCAAGAGGATTTCCACAGAGAAGAGTGCTATCTGTTTTCCTATTGATTGTCACAGTTGACTCCTTACCCTCAAGACTTGAAAGGAAAGACGACGTTTACGTCATTGCATATGTGGCATTGGTTGCAAAGGGTGTGTTCATGTCCTATCAACACGAGCAAGACAGAAAGGATAATCTTCACTGGACTTTGAAACACTTACGCTCTTTTAATTTGAGACCAATGTTTCTAGGGAGGACCAAATACCTAGGTATGTACGAGGATTCGAAGCTGACCTGAAACATCATGTTGAAGATAAGACTAGAAAAGCGAAGGTAGTACTGCATCAATGTAGAAGAATGGGTAGATTAGAGTATCTCCCGGAGGTCGTCAGACTGTATTCGACAGCAGTGGTAAGGCCCATCCAGATGTTTGCCGCGGTAGTTTGGTGGCGTAAAAAAATATCAGACATGCGTCAGGCGACAAATGGATATAATACAAATAATTATTTGCGCGGGAATTACTGGCGCTTTTCGTACCACACGTTGTGCTAAAGGCCTTCCTGTGGCTGCCATCACTGAGTCTGTTTGTGGAAAAGATGGCGGCGGTGGCGAACTGAATATGACTGAGCATAGAAGGAATCTGGATAACGTATAAAAGGCATTGAGGAACTCACGACACCAAAGGACAGAATCAGGAGAATCAGGGCAATCTAAAGTTTTCAGAAGGCTCTTGTCATTACTTTCATAGAAGTGTCGGGGGATATTTTTATATTTATGGACGGATCCATGATGACGGCAGGCAGGTTCAGAAATTTCTTTTGAAGACCTGTACATTTATCCTCCTGTGTAAGCCTGGAAACTGCACCTCACTTTATCAGCCAGAGATACTGGCTCCGGTTCGTGCCTTAGACTACATTGGGATCGTAGAAACAAAATATATTGAGGGAGGCATGAAGAAGGACCTGATAGAGAAATGAATAATAAAGGAACACTAAAATTGATGGAGAAATATGACAACATACTGACATGCTAAAAAAGTTAATAGACTGTCAAGCGGATCGACCAAGAGAATAGTTAACACTCAGACGATTGGTTTCGCTGACTGGTTGACACCGGAACTTTGGATATCACTTCAAAAGGACGGGAATGCGAGAGGAGGATACGCGTCAACTCTGCCTGGGACTTATGTATAAACAAATTCTTAACATAAAGAGAAGCGTCGAAGTGTGGGGATTGATTCCTTGATTAACTGCGACGCAAATGAGCTAACACACCTTTTGCTTTGGCTATACTTCCGAATTGCGGCCTTCGCCAAATGAAATGAAACTTATGTATAACGGTACTTTCGGACAAGCCAAGAAATACTACATAGGTCGTTATGTGCGCGATTGCGATTTAAGGACGAAAAGGACCTTTAAAGTTTAAAAATCCTAAATACGAAAATGTAAATATTTCTGGTACTATTGAACGTACAGGAATGCAATAGGTATCGTTTTGAAGGTAGCGTTATTACCTTTCATATGAGTCATAAAACATTCCTATATGTTGGATACTTTTTGAGATATAACGGTTTTTTGGAAAAATTACTTTCTTTTCAGAAGAAACCGTTATAAAAGAAGTGTACTGTGGTACATCAAACTAAAAGAATATAACTTAAAAAACAGTCCTTTTCAGGACTACCAAGTTTTTCATAAAAGAGTTAAATAAATGAATAATAGAATTAATGACATTAATTAATGAGTTAGTTACAATATTGCTTTTGACAGAGGGACGAAAAAAGGGCAAACTTGATGCCAGCTGCAAAAGAAGGAAGTTAAGGTCGCCTTTAACGGTACTATTCCTTGGAATCTTTTAATGTCCAACGTGAGCTTCTCTTGTTGCGTAGATTGGTTTATTGTAAGGTTCTGTCTTACTTATTTGAGGAGCTGTTAAAGCTTCTAGCTCCCAGGTACATTACATGGCATCACAGGTATGTGGGCTAATGCAGATTTCTCTTATTTAATGAATTCTTTTCTTGATTTTCTTTCTTTTTCTTTCCTTATTTTTCTAATATTCGTTTTTAAAATTTTTAGTTCTTTTTTAATTCAATTTTTATTCAAACTCGAACTGAATTTTGCTTCTCTGTTAAACTGTTATTATTCTTACCTACAATCAGGAGTTGCTGGGAACATCCTTTCTTCTGGTTCACCACCCACTCTTCCTGACGGTAGCCTTTGCTTACTTGAGTTTTACCTTCGACACTTGACCATCAGGCGCGGGATCTTGATCACATCTACGAAAATATTCTTTTTTGATTACAATTTCGCCAGTTACCATATTTCCCATTCACTTACCCTTGCCAAGAACATTTCCACTCCATTAATTGGGGAGCTGGCCTCAAAACCGAGAGATAATGTAAAAACCTGCAAAAAAGCAGAGCTAGCACTTATGAATAGCTTCACTATAATAAATTTCTAAGCGTATTCATTAAGAGCCCCCTTGCCTGGGGTTGGGAGTCTTGATCGTTCGTTTTAAAATAGTCAAGAGTCCGCTTTTTCTGCAAATGCCCCAAGAATGTGACAATTACAGCGGACAAAATTGACGATTCAGCCGAAATGCACATGATGATAACTAGCGCTGGCCTGCATATGCCCGAGGCAATAACCAATTTGAATGGGAGCCAAAGTCAACAGAAATCTAACATTGAAAGGAAAAAATGAGGACAAATGAGCCCTTTCCTCCTGAAAATTACGGTCAACGCCTGACTTCACGTTCAGTCAGAAACAGAAAATCCCAGTCTTCCCTTGGAGAGGGGTGCAAGAGGGATATGGATGCAACGGAATTAAATACCGACTCGAATGTGTTCGAGCGGGTGAAATTCGATGGTGAACACTGAACACCAACATTGAGTGCATCACAGCTAAACCTGGCAACGATGTCCGATTAATGCAAACGAGGCTCTATGAGCGAGCACAGCTCGACTTGGGCCAGAATCCAGAATAGCTTTCTTCCATTCCACACACAAGAGAAGCCAAAACGAAATAAAAATGCACATTCGGCCGGTTGCCTGGCAACGAGGGTGCGGTCGGTCCTTTTTCCATTGAACTTGGCTTCTCACGTACTCAAATGTGCGTGCGTGCGCGCGCCTGCCCTCAGCGGCGCAGCACCCCCGTCAAACCAAAGCACCAGCTTCTCCTCATGTTGCTTTTTTGCTCATCTTACCCGTGGCTTTTTCCTTTCCAGTAGCGGTGGCGTTCACAGAACGGCAAATTCGACTTCTTCCCACGTTCAAAAATCCCGTCGCTTTCGTTTACGAGTTCAATGCATGCGCATAATCGATAAAAGACGCCGAACCCGAACACAGCAAATACACCGCGAACGAACGGCACAGAAGCAACACGAGATGATGCGTGGGGCATGCGCACTCTCCCGACCACTGTCCCGCTTCTTTGCTGGAATTTCCCCGTTTTCAACTGGTATTGGACTTTTTTTTCAAATTTAACTGATTTTTCGTTCAGTCGTTCCCGTTCTGGAAGAAAAACCTGTTTTCCGGGGATCGTTCAAATTTCCAAGGCGTACAGAAGTTGAGGGGAGCTATTAGGAGAGCGGCTGGAAAGTGTTTTAAAGATTCCACTTTCCAGAAAAAATCACCGCTCTCTCCAATTTCCCACTTACCACTTCAGGGGAAGTGGGAAATTTCTTAGGAGAACTTCTTATGTACTAAAATTTTGCTGGGTCTCTTTGCGAAGATGGCGTTCGCGTTATCTGCCTCTGTGTCGGTTCGGTTTATAGTTCACCATCCCTTAAAGATCGCCCTCTTTTCGGGTGGATGATGAGTAAAAGGAGTTTTCCGGTTAACGCTGACGATGATGACGGTTAGAAAATCAGCGGGGGTGAAGAGGATGACAAAAGCGATTTCATCGATTTTCTCTTCGAACCAAAGATAAGGCATTGAACTCTAGCTGGGGGCTGACCTTGTTGAGTCACCTTTGCACTGAAACCTTTGGAGCCCTTCTCTTCAATGGAAATTTGGAAAAATCTGAGCCGACATTTTTCGAAAGAATGCCCATTCTCGGCATCGATATTAGAAAGTAGAAAGCAAAAATGAAACAAAGATAAAAGAAGAAAAGCACTATCCTTCCCAGATACCCTGAAGGAAAAGGGTTATCGCAATGATATACGACTTTGACGCCAATGTGGAATCTGATTTATGTTTCCCTTAGGTGTGTCCGAACTTGACATGGGATGATTGGCGGTTTGTCTAGGAAGGGAAATATGGGTGAGGCACCCTTGCATTTCTGTCCCTTGAGTGATGTTGTGTTGAGACCTTTGAACTTGTGCTCTTCTCGAGTACCGAAGAAGAACAAGATGTGAACGAAATAGGATGCTACTATTGCGTGGTACTCTGGAGCAAGGTAATTGTTAATTAAGGATATATGTATACTTCTTTGTTCTGTCGTCATCTTACATCTGGGAAGGATAAGATGAGGCACTGGAGGTATTCCACACGTTTCCAACCGGAATTCATGTAATATTGTGAACATGTTTCGGTTATAGGACACATTTCCTGGTTTCGATTGTTGTGTGAGAAATAGTTCCCTACTTAAGAATTTTGTATTTTAAGTTTTTCAGCACAAATCCAAACCATTTTACGAAATTTAACAAAGCATTATTGTATTATTTGCATAATTTAAACTGCCTCCCATTAAGGGGGTTTTTATATGAAACGTTCATACTGGATAGATTTGAAAATTATTTTCGACTATAATCAAAATAGGCACCATTCACATCTACGTCATTTTCCCAACGGAATTCTTTGAAGAAGTTTTGGTTTCTAGAAGCGAAGAATCCTTACCTTCTGGTGCAGAAATGATTGCAAACTTTTGGAAAAGTGAAAATCTATTGGTGAAATATCTGGGGAATAGTAAAGGTGATAGGTAACTTCGTAACCTACATCTGAAAGTTTGTGTACAGTAATTTGTGAAGTATGGAATGTTGCATTATCATGAGGCAAGGCGAGTGCAGACTGTTAATCAGAATTTTTGGCGTAAAAGGTCTATCTCGGACAGAAACGTTCATTAGAAATGGTTTCTCCATGATAATGATTAAGTAGACAAACTTATAGTTAACATAACCTTCTATGGGTGTAAAGAACTTTTAGGTACATGCCTTGGGATGTGCTTTTTATTGAACCAATCTCCGTAATCGAGGAATATCAATTTTTTTTTTTCAAGGAAAGATCGCGTGTAGTTCCGTTTAGGTGGCGCGCCCGATTGTCTTGAAAGTACGGTACTTCATGACATCAAAAATCTAACGGTATAAGTCATTTTAGGCGACAAGGTCATTTAAAGGTCAAAAGGTATGTTTGAAATTCAAACAAAAAATCGGATTCTCCAAAGAATGCCCACATTAATTTCAAGATATATCCTTTTAGAAGATTTAAAAGGATATTTTTCTGATTTTTCCATTAAATTCAAATATTTTCATAACGGTAATTAATAGAAGTTCCAAATTTGGTCCATATGTAGATGATGAAGTCTTCTATAGGGTCATATGATTTATTTTTGGTGATATCCTTTCATAAGGACATAAAGGACTTCTAAATGTGCCTTATACTTGGTGCACTGAAGAAGAATTACCAGACCTAATGTAAGGATAATTTCTTTTTATGTGCACAAGGTACACACGACATATTACCAAATATCCTTAATTCTTATATCCTTATATCCTTAACACACACACACACACACACACACACTTTAAATTTACTCTATATATAATTTGGTAGTCCCGAAAAGGACCGATTCTTTGGACTTTTCCATTTATTTTATTAACACCACCACCACCACATAATATGTTTTGTCTTGTACAAAAAATTAATAAAACTGAACAAATTAGAAATCCTTTTGCCATATTTTCTGATCACATCATAACTATAATAACGACTTCCATTTTTTGGAATTTTTAACTACTCATACAGTTTCAAAATTTTTGTACAATTAGTACACTTGAAAGGATTCCACCTTATTAAAGCAAAAAAGCTTCAGGAGGATCTTTTCGAAACCTTTTTAAATTATGTTAAAAAACTTTATCCAGGAAGAATGGAATAAGTTTAAAAAAACAAATCAGTCCTTTTCAGGACTAACAAATTATATATAAAGTGCGTGTGTGTGTGTTAAGGATATAAGGATATTTGGTAATATTTCGTTTGTACCTCGTGCACATAAGAATAAATTATCCTTACGTTAAGTCTGGTAATTCTTCTTCAGTGCACCAAAGTAAAAGGCACATTTGGAAGTCCTTTATGTCTTTATGAAAGGATATCACCAAAAATTAATCATGTGGCCCTATAGAAGACTTCATCATCTACATATGGGCCAAATTTGGAACTTCTATTATTTACCGTTATGAAAATATTTGAATTTAACGGAAAAATCAGAAAAATGTCCTTTTTAATCCTACGAAAGGACACATCTTGAAATTAATATGGGCATCCCCTGGATGATCTTAGGACATATATTCCTACCTCTCTCTTGAGTAGATATTCACAAAACCCCGATTTTTTGTTTGAAATTTAAACGTACCTTTTGACCTTCAAATGACCTTGCCGCCTGAAGTGACTTATACCGTTAGATTTGTGACATCATGAAGTACCGTTATGCAAAGTTTCAAAACAATGGGGCGCGCCACCTAAACGGGACTACTTCCGAAAGATCATTTCTATGTCTTAAAGCCAATCTTCGAGGAGAGAACTAAAGGAGATGGCATTCTATGCTAAAATGTACGAATGAGATCGTAGCCCAAAAACTCATACTCTCTCTTCTTGTCAAAGTTCTTCGCTGTCAAAGTTGCAGAGAAATTTGTAACCAAGAAGGTAGACAGAAAATTATTTTATGAAATAGTTGCAATAACATGATCAGATTAGTTATTATTTCGGGAAAATTTCTAGATAATATGGCAAACAGATGGTTGTGTTTATATTGCCAAATTTGTTGAGGGGTCTGACGCAGTGGCGTAGTTACAAAAGTAACAAATTGCCGCCAACAGTTCGTAGGAAGACTTCAAAAATGACATTTTTGAACGCCGACCCTGGCACACAGTTCTGAATTTGTAAATGGCTACGCTTTATTTTTAATATGTCATCTCCTTTAGTTCTCTCCTCGAAGAAGCCAATCCAGATCAAACTTCAAGGCGACTATGTCTTTGATTTTCGTTCAACTCATAGGAAACCAACGGAAACCTCAGTGTTATTAAAAAATGATTGGCTCAAAGCTTGAAGCAAAACCCTCTAAAATAGAAGTCATGCACAAGAAGAAAAGCAAGAACAATAAAATCTTTTTAATGAATTGGGCTTGTATATTTCGTCAGCCCATGTACTACTACATATCTTGAAGCCTTCATAAAAAACAGTTGATATGTTTGTGCTTAAGACCTGTTCATGTTTCGAAGGTTTTGCTTGAAGTAATATAAAGTTTCTATTTGCCTATGCGCACGATTTTTTACACTCCTAATTTTTGAGTACTTAAATAACCACTCCCGATTGGTGTGTTCACACCTGCTTTTATCTCATAAACGCTACTATTATTACTAATGAATACAACGCTATTGAGCGAAAATTTTAAATGCGTTACATCCTATCACAACAGCAGCAAGAGGATCGCTTAAATTCCCTGACTCAAGAATTGAATTCTAATTACTCTCCTTAGAAAATTAGTTACTTGATTTAATTAGAAACATCACAGGAAAATTTCCCTTTCGTTTTATTCCACTTCAAAGGGTCTTCACATAATTGACGATAGCTGCGGATATATAACATGGCAAGTTAATTTTATAGCAAGAATTGTAAATTAATAGTGGATGCCATAGTAGACATACTTAGGCATTATTAGAAGCGTCTAGTTCGACGACTTTACTATTGTGTGTGTGTGTGAGTATGGGCAGGGATTAATTCCCTCGCATAGTTTGTAATTTAAAACAATTGTCAATTGTGCTATGATATTAGTTCTTTATGTTTTAAGTACCATATTGTTCGATTGGATTACATATTTACCTGATAAGGCTGCGACATTTTTCCCATGTTCTATTTTCCGATGTAGCAACTTTTATAGGATTTACTTAATTCATTCCTTTCGGCAATGTTTTTTAATAGATAATATGAGTAAGCACTGATCAGCGGCAGAGCAGAAAGTACTATTCTTTAATATCATATTTTCTATATTTCTCTTATAAATCTATTGTCATGCTGGTGACTGGGCCCTGGGGTGAAAGAGTGTATGGTAAACACCGTGTTCTTGCTTAAGCTCAAGTGCTTGGTTGTGTTTTACTTTCTTGCGATTGTCGCCGGCAACTACCAGCAGATAGTGTTCTATGATTCTCCTAGGAGGGACAAAAATGATTCCAAGTCAATGATGGAACAGTATACGTATAGAGTGTCTGAACTCGAGACGGTGGTGGATCTAGTATGTGGTTAGGAGCATGAAACCATTACTAGATCCACTGTCTAGGAATGGTAAAGGGTGGTATAGTTAACAAATACAACCACCTGGTCGACATGGTCAGTGTACACAACATTCCGATACTCTTTAAGTACAGAAATAGATAATGGAACTAAAATATCTAAACCCAAACATTTGTTAGGTTAAAATTTCCAAATTTTCTCTTCCCTAAAAATCTTCCTAAGCTGTGCTGAGTTCTCCCAGGAGCTTAGGCAATGTTTTATAGACACATTGTTTCTTTCATATCTTTCTGTCTCTGCGTGTAATTTCCTCTTCATTCCTACAATAACTTTCTGCTATTACTGCGTAAGGTAGATGGTATCACTTATAACAATAAGGATTATATTTGCAGCAGACTGTACAACTAAATTGGTCAATAAGTGGAATCGTTTTGGATCCCTTAATAGCTTTTAATGAATAGTATTTTTTTCTGAGGTATAGCCTAAGCTCAGGGAACAATCCTATGATGCACACAGCACAGCTTATTCGGAAGAAAATATATTACAATAATATATGAAGGAACGTTTATTGGCTGAGCGTCGGGAAGGGTGTTTATGTATGGTTGGGCTGTTGAAGTCGTTACATTGGGATGCCCAGAGTAAGGGAATCGGACCAGCCGGTTTTTTCTGTGCTTCGTTTAGTAGCCCTCACAATGAGTGAGAAGAGTGTGTTCGTTCGTCTGTATTGAGCAATGCATAATTATAAAGTTTCTCACCCGTGAAAGCGTGAAACCAGGCCAAAGCTCGGGAAAGATACCCTTTCATGGCCCAAGAGGGAAGTTTTGGTGCAAATTCAACGTGTTGTAAATCAAGCTTATCCACGTCAAATTTGCACCAGTACAAGCAATGAAAACATAAATCCAATAAAGGCTCGTTCATATATACTCGCCTCTCCTATATTATAGAGGGTCTCCCAACAAGAGCGGGAAATTTAAATTCCAAATAAAATACAGTTTTTTTTAGCTAATGCCCAGATTTTGACTTAATCATAAGGTAGATATGAGGGAATTATGTATGGAACAACATATCTTGTAAATGCCCTTCTCTGCTTTGGTGGCATATTTGCGTTCTTTTGAAGAAATTTTCAATTACGGGTTGGCATAATTGTGGCTGGATCTCAGTGATACGGCGTTTAATTTCCTCCTTCAAGGCTGAAGCTATGCCTTCCAGAGATCCATACTATTCATTTGGAGCACAAAAAAACTGGGTTAAAGGGTCCCGATGTGGCAGCGTCTTCGAAGAAAAATGTTCCAGTGATGCCTCCAGCCTAAAGTCACACATTTGGAACGCATTGTCTTCTCATGAAACACGTATGGGTTTTCGTCACTCCAAATGCGACAACATGAAAATGGACCTCAATGCTGAAGATGATTTTGTTGGAAAACTCACCTTTCACTTGTTGTCGTTCAATTATACAATTGATGAACCCTCTTCGCTGTGTATGGTTCGTAGCTTGGGTTGTTAAGTCAGGTGGATTTTGTAGGCACGAAGACGCAAATCTTTCGTGAGGATACGTTGCGGAGTGCTTCCTGAAATCTTTTATTCTTGAACACAATGTTCGCGGACTCGTGGCCACATTCTAGCGAAAAGCCGTGATGTTTCCTATTGAATAACCTGGACGAACACACGTCGATGGTTTGACATCAATAAACGACTCAGTCTTCTTGAATTTTTCAATTATTTTTTTCACAATTGACGCTTTTGGGACATTTTGTCTACCAAAAATTTGACGCAATTTGCGACTTGTGGTAGTCAAATTTTCACTATTTTTGGAATAATGTTTAATGTTGTGTCAAATAACGATCCAGTTTTAATAATGGCGGACTGTATACCATTTAACTGTCATAATGTTTTGGCTGTCAACGCACAGCAGCAAAAATGGCGCCAAATTTAAATTTTCTGCTCTTATTGGGCCACCCTTTATATTCAAAGTCAAAATTAGGCTGACACCTCCACACCTCTGTAGTTTTTATTCAAGTTTTTGCGTAACTTGCCATTATGTTAGTAATGATATTGCTATGCATTTATGCGTGGAGAAGATAATAATGATTAGATGATTATATGGTTCCTTCGATGGAAATCATAGAAAGAATTAGCGATCCCTGGCATATGCATGACTGACGATACACCCAAATGTCAAATTTGCTTAAGGGCACCGTCCAGTACAATGACTAAAGTCTGTGCCGTTCAACCAATTTTGATGAAATTTGTTTTATAAATATAACTTTTTTTATAATTATGTAATCAAAATTCTGTCTGTCTAAACATTTTAGCAAAACTACATCAAAATCGGATGGAAATTCGTGTAACTTTTTAAAGTTGAGAAATTGTCGAAAAAAATTCTCCAGATAATCGGGTAAAGTAAGAAGTTTAGTTTATTTACATAAAACAATATAAAAACCTATTACAAATCTAATATTCTTAATCGGCCATCCCAGGACCGTAACATGTACCTTCTTTCTTCTTTTTAGAAAGTTCTTTTGCTTATTGTTTTTGTTTTAGAGCCTTACGCGACCGATTATGTGTTTTTCAACCGCGAACCTCATTGGAAAAACATTTAAAAACCTATTTTCCATATGGATTTTTAAAAATCGAACAATACTGCATTATAAAGCACATCTTAAAATATCATAATACGCAATAAAAAATTCTCGTTAATCAATTAAGCAAACTGCGGCAATAAGCGCACAAACAAAGGTTGACGAACGGAAATGAAATTTAACAAACAGCTCTCTACCTGGAGCGAGCTCCTTCATGTGGTTCAGCAGCTGAGTGGGTCTTCTTCGATCTAGTGTGATGCCGGTAAGGAGTCTTCTTAGGCGTTTCTGTGCTGAATTCTGAAATGCCTGTAGAAGTCATTTCTTCAGGGTTGCATACTTGTTTTCCTCAGCTGGACTGGTGATAACGTCTCGCACTTCCGACAATATTTCTCCGTGCAGGTTGCTTACCAGTGTAAAATACTTGGTAGTATCTTTTGTGATGCCGCTGGTGTGAAATTGTGCCTCTAGCTGGTGAAACCATAGGTCCGGGCTTCTTTTCCAAAAGGGCAGCACACGTACCGCTACTCCGGCAATGCAAGGTTTCGGCTTAACCTCTTGCGGCGGTGACTCATCATCCGTATTCGCCACGGTTACTGAATAACAAGGCACCATAACACTGGTGGGGAGGGGTTACCTTGGCTAGTCAGTTGGCGTTTTCGATGGGCAAGGGGTATCTTACCACTGGTGGAGGGTTACCTTGGCAAGTTCGCTTGCGTCTCCGATGAGCAAGGGGAATCTTACCACTGGTGGGGGGTTGCTTTGGCTAGTTTTCTAGCGTTGCTGATGGGCAAGGGGCACCTTACCGCTGGTGGAGGGTTGCCTTGCCTAGTTCTGCTTGGGGTCACCAATTTAGAAACTACTAAGTCACGCAAAAGTAGCTTTTCGTTTCTTATGTTTGGGTCGAGTCAGAACTAAATTTATTGAGAATATCACAAGTACTTATATACTGCTTAAAAATTCTTATTACGAATTATAAGCTAAATGAAAAAAAAAGGTTTTTCATATCTGGCGAAAAGTGTTGCCAGAAGCTCTTATTCCTATTGTGGGTTGCTATGATGAAATGCTATGAGCGAGTGCATTTACATATGCTGGCCCTGGCATATGTTTTGTTATGCACATTTTGGTTAGGCCTTTAGTCAGTCACGTAAGTCTCTTGCTCCGAATATGTCGATATGATTCCAGTAAAGTATCGGTGGATACATCGTCGGATGGTTGCTGTACGAAATTTCAAGCAGAAGGAGTAAATCTCATGTGGCAAAAGATACGATGCCAACAGGTTCAGTGTAATTTGCAGTACTCTTATTTTTTCCGGATAATTCTGCTCTCTAGCAGACGATATAAGCATATAACTATAGTATGTCACTTGCTACTCCAATTTTAGATCCTTGTAGCTTAATCTGCCTCTCTAAAATCAAAACACACATGGGGTTTATCATTGGGAACTTAATGTATAATATATGTATAATAATGACGTCTGGTCATTTCGGTAACAGTATCTTTGCCTTGGTTTTTACCGCACTTCTCCGATAAAATCATTGTAGGTAGTTTGACGTTAAGGACCAGGACCAAATTGTTAAAACAAAGGTCTATGATTAATTTGTATTAAATCAAATAAAGTAAGAGCGTTCAGTCAGTTGGATACTAATAAATAGCAACAGAAACGGGTATAGTTTCGACACGATAATGCTGTGCTACATGTGGTTAAAGAACTTGAGATGGACTCATCTTTTAACAGATTTAAGAGTAGTAAAAGCCCACTGCACTATAGCCGCAGATAATAATTACGGTGTATTCACGGCAAGTACGTGGCTTGTACACAACAGCAAAAGGGTTTACTAATCGAAAGCCTTCAAGTATCGCACAGCATTTTCCTTTTATCTTACAATTCCCTTTGTACGCGAGTTAATGGCTAAAGACTCCCTGCTCAAAGTGAATCCCCAAGATGAATTCCTAGCACCATTCAAGGAATTGGAATTTATTTTAAAAATGCCCAGACGTTTTTACCAATCACCGAGTAATAAATCATAATCTTCCTATCTGAGATATTTTCCTTCTAATCTGAGCATTAGAGCATTCCCTGTAAGACGACACGCTTAATCAGGGCTGGGTTTACATTATTGTCATAATTCTTTAGGGACAGGTAAGGCAGCAGTCAAGCGATAAAAACTCCGAAGAATCTCTGCGCTAATTGCAGTCGGGACTGTGGACTGTGACTGTGATAAGAAAACTTTCGAGACGATGCGATCGCTGAAGTTAAGCTGCAGCACACTTGAATTAAATTCTGCAGACCACTTAATTGGCCAAGAGGAAAACTTCATCAGTGACAACACTTCATGTCAGTTGCTGGCGTCTAACAAAAGAAAATGAATTTCTTTCATTTGGTCGACTTTCTTGCTTGCTTTCTATCGCCTCTTCCATTTTGACAGTTGGTCGTTCGATAAATTTCTTTGACATGACCATGAGGAATGTGAATTTCCGGTCAGTTAGTCCCTACTTCCTGTGCACTGTCCACTGTGCTTTACTTGCTTCAGTTAGCCACGCACTATGAGATACAAAAAATGAGACCACTGCCACAAGTGGGTGCATTCAAAACAAGACAAAGCAGCGGAAAAATTGTCAACTACACTAAGAAATTCACAAGCAGATTTCCAAGACGGAATAGGCCGTGGAGACGTGGGTTGTGACGCTATGCATTCCGAATTTCGTTATCTTGTCTCAATCTGGCTGCGGCGGAGAAAGTGCTAATCTCTTTGGACATGGCCTGTGAAAAAGCAGAAGTGTCTGGAAAAATTCGACATTTTCGACTAATTAAGCCCTTCCTGATGAGTTTTATGTTCGGGTTAAAATGATTTTAATGGGAAAATTATGGACTGGGTAATTGCCTAGAAATTTCAAATTTGTAGATGGGCTCGATGCCAATTTGTCGCAGCTCAGTGGGTGGCGATTATTAGCGGCAACATGTAAAAGCCTACCTCAAAAACACTGAGGATTTAATAAAATATTTTGTTTTCAAGATAAATGTTACGACAATATCTTAATGGAATCATCCGTATTTATTACAGTATTCGATTTTATGAACGAACAGCAAGAAAAGTAATAGTGAAACTATAGCAAATGCTTACAATGTTACCCCGGACTAGCTCCTGGTGAACTAGTCTCCGTAGTACGAGTTGTGAACAGAAAGTAAGATTGCTTCAATATTTAACGAAAACCCATCCCAACCAAAACAAATTTTAGAGATCCATCCACCCCCAAGCCAAAGTGGAATAGAATACGCTGAGGGCCGTATGGATAAGATCAATCTTGGTTGCTTTGTACTCTGAGTATCTTGGACACCTCTAGTTTCAAATAAGTAAACCACAGCATGAAGGATTGCTATAGTAAAGTTTCAGTTTCTTGTGGCCTACATAAATCTTTTATGGACGAGAAAACAAAATAATCAAAAAGGGAGTGGCACCCCTGAAAGCAAACCGTTTTCATCAGTTTCTAAACTCGGAGTTGGACAATACAATGGAGATATTATTTTAGAACCATTATAACCAAACGACGACGGAAGAAACGGAGGAAAACTCTCGCTCGCGAAATCAAAGATTTCAAACATTGGTTTAAGCGATAGAGAGCAAATTCTAGAAAAGGGCACAACTAACAACAACTGCCAAAAGACAGGCATCTCAATAATCGCAGGTAGTCAACAACCCTTCGTCAGAGGTCTAAGGCGGACACTTATGATGTTTTCAGTCAAGACTAGGCCAGTGTTAATGTACCCATAGCCCCTTAATGATTTCTAATCGTTTTCCGTATCACGAAACAAATGAAGGCCAGTCAGGGGTATATGTTTAAAAAAGTATAGGATCGTGTCCATGAGAAAATTAAAC
>QYTT01085565.1:2727-14156 GCA_006980735.1 Dasypogon diadema | reverse complement strand
GGTGAAGGAAGATGATCTTCGTTGGTTAAACGTAACACAAGATTGTTACACACCCTTTTTGTGCTCAAAGATACCCGACTAATGATGGAGAGAGCGATGGGGACCTCGAACACCTGTCTAGGCGCCATGCGGTTTTTACCTGGAGTCCGCGAACTCACGCATGGAAACACTCCTTCGGATAATCACTTTATTTAACAAAAACGATATCTAAAAAATCAAAAGCTCCAATCAAAAACAGTTATTTTATTTATAGTAATCCTTATAGTAGTCATAAAAAAAAACTTCGTGCACATTAATGATCGTCTCAGGGCGGTCGACATATTCCCGCGTATTTCTGATGAATACACACATAAGCAAGCTTGCATTTGATTTCACTGCGGGTCCGGATGGGGTACCCCCGGCGGTGGTTAAATCGTGTTCCGGAGCATTGGTTGTACCTTTGCGAATTCTTTTCGAGAAGTCCCTTAATAGCAGATGTTTCCCTATGCTTTGGAAGAACTCCTTCATTTTACCCATCCACAAGAAGGGCAATAGGAGCGAGATCTCTAATTACAGACCAATTGCAAGGCTGTCCAGTATACCTAAACTGTTTGAATTTATAGTCCACTCTCAGTGGACTCTCCCCGCATTGCAAAAATATTCTCTCCGTTAATCAACATGGTTTTGTGTAGGGTATATCTACTACCACTAACCTACTAGAATTTACTTCGAGTACAATAACTGGTTTTAATAATAACTTACAAACAGACTGTATTTATACAGATTTCAGTAAGGCCATTGACAAGTTGTCGCATTCGGTCATTATGCTAAAATTACAAAAACTGGGGTTTCCAGCTTTACTGCTGAAATGGATTTCTTCGTACCTGTCTGAAAGATCTTACCAGGTGTTGTTCCGCGGCTGCCAATCCAGGATTATCGAGGCTACATCTGGTGTGCATCAGGGGGCCATCTCGGGCCTCTTATCTTTGTCCTGTCTATTGATGACATCGTGTGTCTTTTGAAATACTTCAAGGTTTTAATTTATGCCGATGATATGAAGATATTCTCTTTTGTTGAGGGTATCAGCGACTGTGCTTCCCTACAAAGTGATTTAAATGTTTTTTACTCTTGGTGTGGGCACAAGAATCTGGAACTTAATATAAATAAATGTGAGGTCATGTCGTTGTTTAGGAGGCGTGATGTTATCGGCTATGTTTACACATTTGGTTCGGACAGCATTCTTCGTCTTCAATGTGCTATGGACCTTGGAGTGAATCTGGATACGAAGCTCGACTTCGTTTCCCATATTGATTATGCTGTTTCCAAGAGTAATTCCATGCTTGGTTTTATCAAGCGCTGGTCCAGGGAGTTTTCTGACCTTCAGGTGTCTTTAACTCTATAAAACTCGTTTGTTAAACCGATACTTGATTATGCGCCCCAGGTTTGGAACCCATTCTATGCTATACATATCAACCGTATTGAGTGTGTTCAGCGCAATTTCGTCAGATTTGCGCTTCGGGATCTTCCTTGGAATGACCCCGTGGTCCTTCCGCCCTACCGTGACCGACTGAATCTCGTCGGCTTGATTTCTTTGGAGAAATGGCGCGAGATTGCCGATGTAGTTTTCATTCACCAGCTCTTGAACTCTAATATCGACTCTCCGGTGCTCCGTAGTGGGGTGTCTTTGGCTTATATCATAAATCTATCCCTGGTGTTAAAGTTATTGAACCAAATGAGTCTGGATGCGAAGGCAAAAAGGTAGCAAAACGCAGTATTCTAGATATCGGCTATGTTTACACATTTGGTTCGGACAGCATTCCTCGTCTTCAATGTTCGGACAGCATTCCTCGTCTTCCAATAACCGAAAAAGTACTTGCATCTGGGAAAGAAAATAAGGTAACCGTAAGTGATTTTGAAATTTTATAGAAAACGATAATATGAAGAGGAATAATAGGAACGGATCACGTAATTTTGTGAAACAAATGTATTAACAATTTGGTATGGAGAATACAAAAGTCATTGAAAAATAGGAACAAAAGCACGCTAAATCCAACTAATTACTAATTTGTAAAAAAAATACCAAGCTTAAATATGTCGTGGCTGTGGGAGGGCTGCGTTACATTTAGGTCTGTTTAATGAGCCATGCCCGGATTAGTTCGGAACACTTCATGAAAACTGTTAAAACTTTTCCCACACATTTTCATAACTCCTGCGGCGTGATTGAACACAGTAAGTTGTCCGAATTTGCCTGAACTAATCCGTACAGCCTCAATAAACAGACCTATTCTGTTCCAGTTTAGTTTTCAACTACATAATTAAATTAATGCTAGTGAAATTCCCACAAATTTAAATCCTCAATACCATATTGCACATATTTTGTAACTTTCAATAAATTCAATCAGGTAGCAAACACGCGTTCTTTATTTTAACTGCCTTGTTTTTCAACATATAGAGGCCTACAAAGATTTTATAGATTTCCTAAGAGAACAAATTAACGAAACAGACAAGAGCTTGTAAAAGAAAATATCTAAGTAAAAATGTCAATATACTAGAAACATTATTATTAGTGAAATATTTTAAGCATTACAAAACGAAATTTTGTTCCAGAATGTACTACAGCTTGGTCTTTGACTAACAGATGCCGCCACCAAAGTACCAGTTCCCTGAACTAAAAGAGCTGTCAAAATTCAATTACGTCCGGTTGTCGGGTTCTTGTTCTTCCTTTTCTTTTTACCTTGCAAGATGGTGAGTTGTGGTTTGATTTGTGTTTTAAATTTGCTGCCATCGTAGGTGAAATGAAGTGAACTTGTTTTGAAACTTTTCTAAAACGCCCGAAGAAAGTTTTTAATTTTTGGATAATTTCGTATTTGCTTGATATTTCTTGAGTGTTTGAGGGAATTAGGGGAAAAGTGTTTGTTGTTAAATTGCAGAAGAAGTTTGAGAGTTTGCTGTGTTTCTTGGAATTTTATGATGGCAGCTAGTCATAATTCTATTTCTAAGACAAGTACAGAAGGTAAATCAGAATCTGTAGAATCTGCTCTAACCTTTTAGGCTCGCGGACCTAAGAAGCATTTAAAGCGGCTCAATGCCCCTAAAGCATGGATGTTGGATAAGTTGGGAGGAGTGTTTGCTCCTCGTCCGTCTACGGGCCCACATAAGCTGAGGGAGTCTTTGCCCTTGTTGATTTTCTTGAGAAATCGCCTAAAGTACGCCTTGACAGGAGCAGAAGTTACGAAAATAGTAATGCAACGTCTTATTAAAGTCGATGGAAAGGTCCGCACAGACCCGACATTCCCAGCTGGTTTCATGGGTAAGCGGTATTCAGTTTTAGATATTCCCAAATCTTATCAAGTCTGATTTCAGATGTCATCTCAATTGAAAAGACGGATGAATTCTTCCGATTGGTTTATGACGTGAAGGGGCGCTTCACCATTCATCGTATTACAGCTGAGGAAGCTAAGGTAAAGTGAATTACATGCGGGTGTCAGTTTATGTAGCACTTATGTGAAAATAATTGTTACAGTACAAATTGTGCAAGGTGCGAAAAACCCAGCTAGGCCAGAAAGGCGTGCCTTTCATCGTGACTCATGACGGCCGCACTATTCGTTATCCTGACCCTGTTATTAAGGCAAACGATACAATTCAATTGGACTTGACGACAGGCAAAATCACCGATCACATTAAATTTGATTCAGGTAAGCAGCTGTGGTGGATTGGAATTTTACTGATGGCTTTTCGAAGACCATTTTAATGTAGCAGTCGTTTGGTGGTTCAAAACAAGCCAAGATTAATTTTTACACGACGGTCACTGAATGCAATGAGAAATGTGGCAGATTCAGTAACACAACGAGTAAAATACATTTCTACATTTTCTCTTGATACCTGCACCAATTTGTTTCTGTATATTTTGTAATTTTATTTTTGTAACGAATCAATCTTTTTCATGTTAAATAAGCTGAAATAGGTGTGCAATGGCTACGCAAAATTACAGGCATAAAAATATATTTCGCCCCCAGTGATAAACAATTTGTTAGCAAGCCTTCAAACATTTAAGTAGCCGAATATAACTTTGCTCGTGGGTTTAAAGCAAAAGCGGGGTCAAATTTTCAGGTTTTTTATTTGTAGGTGTCTCAAACTTGCCAATGAGGATTTATTTAGCTCAATTTCATTCGTTTTATTTCTTATTGACTTCTAATTCGTCCGCCTAGTGGAGATGTCTTGTTAACAGAGGTAAAAATTTGTCCGCAGAAAGGAGATTTCCATCCATGAGATATTCCACTGTATATGCAGTAGCTCAGTCATTCTTCCACCACGATTTCACCTGGCTACATAGTTGGGTTCATTACAAATTTTGGAATTTGCTTCAGAATTCTTATCACATACACTCTGGCGTCCAATAATTCCTTTTCCCCCTTTGCAGATTAGAAGAGGTAACAGGCAATGTTGGGCTCAACTGAGAGCTTGAGGGAATTGACAGTTTCCTTTCCACAAACATCGAATATCTTGTTGCGAAATGGTCATAAAGATTTAGTTTAGGATCTCTTTATACTTCATAGCTTTAACACATTCAGTGTCAAACAAAAATTGCGGCACACGACGATACTCGAGCTTTGGAGCACAGAAACAGAAGAGGAATGACTTTCTGAACGCCAAAAAGTACTGCGGAAAAAGAAAGTGAAGGAGTCTCACTATAATAGTAGAACATTGTACGCAGTCGTCTACATAGTGGAATATGAATGTCTTTTTGCGAATATTTCAATAAATTTGTGCAGTTTTGTTACCTAAGGCAGGATACTCCCTCAGTTTTTTTTTTTTTTTTTTTTTTGCACAGTCTGAAACTGCAAAATATTGGCATGAGTGGCTCCGTTTTTTTTTTAATACCCTGGATGGTAGGATATTATAAGTAGCGAAAAAAATCTCTTTAAGAAGAGGAAATGAATTTGTTTACTTGTGATCAAAAGTGGTATGTTTTCCATGACCCAGCTAAATTATGCAGGTTTTAATCAAACCCTTCGAAACTACAAGCCATGCATAAGAAGAAGAACGAGCATATTGAACTCTTCTTTTATGAATGCATCGAGATAGCAGTACACGGGCTGACGAAGTATATAAGCCCAATTTCGTCCATCTGAAAGGATTCATAAAAAAGAGTTCAATGTTCTTGCTCTTCTTCTTGTGCATGGTTTGTAGTATTAAAAGCTTTGCTTTGATCTAATCTGAAAGTAAAATTATGTAGCTTTGTCAGAATTTTCCCACGGAGCAGTAAGTCTGTGTTCGTGCACTCGCTAGTCGCGCAAAATGTAGACAACAATTTGCTCTAAAAATCTTTCTAGCGCAATTCTAAGAAAATGGCAAGACCCTCGTAGATTTTATAACGTCTGTCTGTTTACTGGGTGGGTAAAAATCGTTTTCCAAGTGGAGGTGTTGAACAGGAAAGAGTTACCAGACACCTTTTGGGTAAATCGATGAGAACATGCTATTATAATTTTTTCCCTAAGCTCACAGAACAACCTGTTGATGCATACAGCACAGCTTAGGCGCAAACGACGCAAAACACACACTCTTGGCCGTGGGTAAAAATGTTCGGTTTTGGGTGATAGGGGAAATATATCGAGCCGTCCAATTTCCCCAACTCCAGCGGTTAACAGACGCAGTGTGGACGAGAATGTATGTACACTTTCGTTTAAAAGCTTTCGAGTAAACAGACGGACCTCTACTTTTTCACGGTGTTGCTAATTTTTACTAAATAAAATTGGGAGATGTTCTAAGAAAACTTGAATTCAATTTTATGTTGTCAGGCTAAGGGAATTTTGGGAAATTGTCTGCAATTTTTCCTCAAACGCCGACAAATAAAAGATTAATTTGCCTCTGTGTAGCTGTAAAGACCTTTTCTCCTCGATACAGGAGTTAGATTTGTGTTTTTTTAGCTGTCTCTTCTGCCCCTTTCAGTCTAATCATTGATACTAGGAGACCACTGTGCAATTGCACAAATTGAATATGAGTGGCATAACGTTTTTATATGTTCCCTTAATTTGCACCTTAAATTTCAAGCCTTTTTCCACACCACCCTGAAGGTAAGGCAAGAGACGCGTTTTTTTTGGAGGGGACACCTCCTAATCCTCTCATGCAAGCAAGAATTAAAATGATACATGCAAAATATTTTACCATGCAGAAATGGACATTTCTCTGTGCCTTCTGTTTAGCCCTTAAAAGTTACTGCAAAAACTTAAATCTTGAACAGATCCATACTATGCAATAATTGGTTAAAATAATAGAAGAAATGAGAAAAAGTTCCAATAAATCCATGTACACCGAACTTAATACCAAAGTTACCCAGGAACGCAAACCCAAAGCAATGCACACAACCCCGAACTGATGCGGGTCAGTGTTGCCATTATAAAATTTCAAGAAAAGCTCGATGAAACTCCATATAAAAAAAGTGGCTGAAATACGGAAGCGGGAGCTTTCTTTGTATAATTAATATATAGATGAGAGGTAAATAAAGCAGATATGATGAACTTTGAAATTTTAACTGGATTGTTGTATCCCTTTTTACCTTAATTGTTCTTAATTAATAGGTAGATCGTAAAATTCCATGGCTTTCTTTTTATTTAGGATAAATGAGCAAATACCAAGGAATTGGCCGGCCGGGCACTACGGGCTGTGCTGTGGGTGGGCAAAATCTATTGTTTAAGTATGGGAGGATTTCTAGCTAATTTTGAAAATTTATCCGAGTCTGGAGCAAAAGCCTGAAGTTGTGTGGGAGCTTCGTGCCTAGTTCCTTCAGTTTTATCATTGCTTCCTACCAACAAAGAATCCGATCCATCTTTTTTATCACGCAAATCTGAAAACAAAGTCTGTAATGTGTGGATAGCATCAGGTAAATCTGAAAAACTGCTCCGATTTGAACGATCGGTTAAATTTGAAGAAAAAGTACGTGGTGTGTGGCCAACCTTTAAGGACAACGAAAATTTCTAATTGCAATGTTCGAAGTCGAATTTCTTATTGTCCTATCTGTCCACATGATAACTCGGGAACGCTTTAAGCTAAAGACTTGATATTAGGTATACAGATACTTTATTAACTTGTCCACACGGCGCTCTTTTCGTTTCGTAAGAAAATTTCCTTGTGAGCCACCGGTGGCTCATGACGTCGTTAACTTATTAAAATTAAAAGATCGGATCGAAAATATGCCATTTGGGACAACTTCTTCATAGGGTTGCCATATGAAACCTCCAGTTATATATATAAAAAAAAGGAAATTCAAAATTACTTATTTCTCTCTCCTACAAACTACTATCCTTTTCTTGAGATCTTTCATTTCTATTAACTGTGTTTCGAGTCTGGGGATTCTTTTCATTTGTTTTCGTAACACACATTATTGGAGCGGGTTAACCTGGTCAACAATGACGTAGTGAGAGCAGGTTATCGCAAATGAGTCAGTCAGTTGAAAGCATCAGGCGGCGCATGTTCTTTGTTATTCTTTAGCGCTTACCAATATCTCGAGATATCGAGAGAAGTCAAATGACAGACTAATGTGATGTGTATAATGGGATTTTACCTAACCTTAGATTTCATTTTCATAGTACGAATTTCTCGTTCTTCGTGAGACTTTTGATTTGGTTTCTATTCTATGTATATGGGATTTGCTTATGGCCCTAAGTGATTCTACCAGTCATTACAAGATAAAATCACCTCTTCCGTCCATACTCGGTAATTAATTATACATTTTCGAACAGAATGTTTGAAACAAAAGCTGTATGAGACAAGAAGGGACACTTAAAGATTGAAGTAAGGACATTTTATACGAAATTATTCATTCATTTTCGAACAGATTTCAAAATAAGGCTAAAGGTGGAAGTGAACATGTTAACTCCCTAATCTAACCTTTTGTTTCTATTTATTCTGTCAAGATTGCTTTTACATCATAGGATGTCTTGTGAAAATTGGCTAAAGCCATGCAGCCCACGCCAGTGGCGGAGCGGGCTGAAGCGCACCTCTGCAGATTTTCTCCCCTGTCTTCCTGGTTCAAATCCTGCGCAGAGTACGGCGATATATCTAGGTACTAGTGGTTGAGACAGATCTACTGACGAGAATTGTACTTGCGAAGCCAATGGGTTTATTGCACAGTAATTTCATGCCAAAAATTGTGGCTCACTTGCAACATTTATCAGGTTAAAATTTCCCAATCTCCCTGTGCTGTGTGCATCATAGAGTTGTCCCTGAGCTTAGGCAATACCATAAACAAAAAAAGCCTAGCTTACATATTATGGAACTGCGAAAAGCATATGACATAATACAGTTGTATTTGTTAAAAATTCTGTTTATGGCTTATCGAAGACCATTTTAATGTAACAATCGTTTAGTGGTTCAAAAGAAGCCAAGATTAAGTTTTACACGACGGTCACTGTATGCAATGAGAAATGTGGCAGATTCAGTAACATAACGAGTAAAATACATTTTCATCTTCCCATTTGATTGGTATGTTTTTTTAGTTCTTAGAATTCCTTACTATTTTATTTGTTGATTAATTTGTGGGATTTGCACATCTAAAAGTGATTTATAGCTTGAACGTGCTGTCGCTTAATAATTATTCTCATTTCACATGTTTATTTTTAATTAAATCACAAAGGTATTTCTGTTTTATTGAATTCTTTCTCATATTCTTTTCAGGCAATCTTTGTATGATTACCGGAGGTCGTAACTTGGGGCGTGTTGGTACAGTGGTTAATCGTGAAAGACATCCAGGTTCTTTCGATATTGTGCACATTAAAGATTCCCAAGGCCATGTTTTTGCGACAAGATTATCAAACGTTTTTATCATTGGTAAGGGAGCCAAACCTTATATTTCCCTACCAAAGGGTAAGGGTGTCAAATTGAGCATTGCTGAGGAGCGTGATAAGAGGTTAGCTGCAAAGGCTGCTCATTAATTTTATATAATATATAAAAGGAAAATATAAAAATTGAAAAGTAAAGTGCACGGTTTTTCATTATTATGACGAATTTTTGGAAGTATTATACAAAATATTAAAGTATGTGTATGTAGTAAGTTGAGAAGAAATGCGCATATTTCGTCGACAAGAACAATAAATAATAATAATGAGTTTCCTTCTAGCCCAGAAGGCGCACTTCTCAGCGAGGAGCCGAGAAATATTTACCCATCTCCGCGATAAGCGTTCGCACATTTCAAAGAAATGCGTTAAGATTGGGCTCCCCAACAAGCATGCAAGACATGTAATAGTTAGTACGGTGATGCCAATTGACAGGACAGAGAAAACAGGAAGAGTTCGTAATAACGCTTTGATATAAGTTAAACGACAAGGGAAAGACGTTTTTTCAGCACAGTCTTGGTTACATCTAAATCAAAGAGCTCCCCAACACGATTAACAGCTGCACACATACGATTAATGGGCTCATGCTTACCATAGTTAGTTCTAGAGAAATTTATGTGCAAAAGGGCGACATCTCTCAAGTTGTGATTATTTGACCTGAAGGACACTCTGGCATGGAGCACAGGAGAGTCAATATGGGAATTCAGGAGCTGCTGCATGAAAACTATATCAGCAACCCTACGTCGTTTCTCCGAGGATGCCATGTCAAACAGATTACGGCGCTCGCGATATGGCGGGAGAACCCTAAAGATTGTTCCATGGAAGATCCCTAAGCGCAAATCTAACGAAACTGCGGTGGACAGACTCAACACGACCGATATGAACAGCGTAGAAAAGATTCCATACCTGGGATGGATGTTCAAGAAGAGGCCGAACGAAGGAGTTATATAATGTTAGCGAAACTTCACGATCAGAGAACTCCTTAGACCAACGCCGGATAAAACCCAACATGGAATTAGCCCTGGAGACAACTAAATTAATGTGGGAAACAAAGTTAAGCTTGACATCAAGCTTTACACCGAGGTCATTAACCGACTGCACACGGGGAATATTGTCAGTAGCGAATGTGTAGACATAAGTGACAGCGTCGCGCCTCCTAAAGAACGACATTACTTCACACTTAGTTATGTTAAGCTCCAAGTCATTGCGCCCACACCAAGAATAAAAGATGTTTGTCTTCCTGTAGGGAAGCACAGTCACTAACGTCATAGATACGGGTGAAAATTTTCATGTTCTCAGCATAAATTAGAATTTTGGACCGCCTCAAAAGACGCACAATGTCATCTATAGAAAGGACTTCTTAAAAATAAGAGGGCCAAGGTGACTACCCTGAGGCGCCCCAGAGGTGGCCTCTATGACTCTTGAACAAGAACCGCGAAAAAGCACTTGATATGATCTTTCGGACAGATACGAGCGAATCCAGTCCAAGAGTAAGACCGGGAACCCCAACTTATGCAACTTGAGCATAATGACCAAATGCGACAATTTATCAAAAGCCTTACTGAAAACGTAAACAAACCTGTTATTTGCCGCTTTATATCTGTTATGGGATACGATACGCTGCTAATCTTTAGTTCCGTGGTTCAGTCATTTCTCTTTTTCCCATCCACCTAACCTCAAATCTTCCCTTGTCTCGCACTTGTCCGGTTTTTATTTATATAGATTAACGAAGTAAGCAAACCAAATCTTATGCGAAATAACTTTTGCATGTCTTCCACTTTCACTATAGACAGCAAAGCTCAGCGAACCAATATCTTGCAGCCAGTAATTACCAAACCTGTTCATATATAACGCTTCAAACTATAATCTGTAGTCACCACTAGAAAGCTAATTTAAAGCTTTCAATACTTACTATTGTTTTCAATCCCTGAAGGGCGTGCCTAACAATTACAGGAGAGCGTCCGATCGCCAAGGTACTCATAGGCTCCTTAGAAGCAAGAGCTACGTGGATTACAATCTAAGGATCCGAATCCTATCGGATAGTCCGATCCGAATTCTTCGAATCTGAGTTATCGGACAGCAAATTATATCAGATTACCCGGATATTTTCAGCCTTATCACCAAGTCATTAATGCAAGGCCATTTTCGTTGAAGTACACTGCATCAGGAATTTCTACGAATTTAATTACGAAATAGTTACAAAAGTGAGACAACTGTATAGGTAAGAAATTGGAAAGATAGGCATTTAAAAGAGGGGCTGCTCAAATCGTCATATCGCAAGAAGATTAAATAGAAGTATGGATGTTATGAACGCGAACAAAGGCGTGTTTTGCGAGAGGCATCTAATTCTACATTATCGGCAAGCTAAAAAAAAGTTGGAGTTGCATGCAGTATTAGAACTAAGGCGGATAATAAAGGCATCCCGAACAATTACGCGGCTACGATTAAAAAAGAAACCAGCCTTAACAGCGGAAAATCAGGCTTCTCGACTTTTATTCGCTGAACGCCATTCTGACTGAACTATTAACGAATGGAGTGAAATTATTTTTACCGATGAAAAAAGATTTTGCAGCGATGGACCAGATGGGTTCTCTAATTACTTTCAAGATCGGAAGAGCA
>QYTT01085562.1:0-22719 GCA_006980735.1 Dasypogon diadema | reverse complement strand
GGACTTATTTCAGATCCACTACAAACATTCTCCTCCTCCTCCTTCATTGAGAGGTTATTTGGTGTGCCAACCCAGAAAGGACAGTTACAGTTAAGAAGGGAGATCTCTCTTACAACTCAATCAAGACAAAAACCACAAAAGTCCTGAATAGTTATTATCGTTGGAGGTTTACCTTGAAAGTTTCAGGTTTATAGTCCAATCGAAGGCCTTTCGAAAAGGGGTCTTAAACCAAGAACCAGATCAAGAGATTTTTCTTAGTAATAGCAACACCCGCGGTATCCTATGTTGGCCTGGTGACTTTGTATAAATTAGACAATTGCAATTCAATTCAAAGAGGCAATAATGTTATTATTCCTGGGCCTCCGCATCAGGTTCCCTTCTTCGCTCTTCAATCACTGTTAATCACTGTGAACCTATAAGTGAAGCCTAAGTCTCAACAGCATTATATAAATATTTTTCAGACATTTGTTGACTGGTAGATCTCGACGATGCTAACATTTCCTAAAAATTCAGCGTGTTTTGAATTTTTTTTAGTAATATCATATTTTGTTGCTAAGCTATGAGTCACATTTTCACCCAACTTTATGACACTATTACACCTTCACCCAGAGATAGAGCTCCAGTCGGGCTAATCTTTCAAGCGTGCTGAATACCAAACTACCTCCCGTTACACGCATATAATAAAAACATAATTTTTCTTCATTGAAAAAAAAACAACAGCCAACAACAAGGAACATGTTCCATAAATAGAAAGTGCAATTTTCTCGAGATGAAAAACTCTCAAAAAAGAAAAAAACTCATTAAGCTCAAGCATTTCCACAGATGAAACGAACACAGGAGAGCAATGGAAACTTCAAACACGGAGGAAAGACATAATGACCCAGATATGGTGGATTTTTATCTGGCCATGCATCGAAACGACACGAACAAAGCCATCATTTTGTTAGTGAAAAGCCCACGAGATGAAAGGAAGAGTAAATCACAACTGCATGTCAGGTTCGGGCAGCCAACAACATAGCGTTAATTGGCTACAAATTACAACATTCACTTGCACTAATTGCGCTATGTTTTGCCGGACGGGCGTCCATTTTAATTCAAATTCCAGAGGCATCCCTAGCGTATACTAAAATATGTATAACAGAAGCTGTCATTCATGATAAGACGGTGACTGCCACCGAATAGGGCGTCTATTTATGGCACAGAGTGCGTGAATCTTCAGCCCGAAGCAACCTCAATATCGCTAATAAATTTTATCGGACGGCAATCAATCTACGGAAAGCACAAGGCCTCCATTTGTTTGAATCGTGAGCTCTCTAGATAGTATAGACAAAGTCCACCACGGAATGGGCGTAGGAGGCCCGGTTGGCGCGCTGATGCGGATTTATTAGAGAAAAAGAAATTCGCAGTGCTATTCGACGCTCGACAACCATTTAAGTAATTAGACCGCATAATTAATGCAATTATTCATTTCGCGCCCAATTTGTTAGAAGCTCTAAGTCGGTGGCAGCTGGCCAACAGTGCCAAGTGCCACTATTGGGCAGTTCCTTAGACACAATCAAACCATGTCTATCCAGTCCTCTACATCGCAAAATGGAATGAGCAAAAAATAGTTTTATTTAATCCAACACTGGTCGGACTTCAGACCGCATAACTTGGCTAGTGATTTTTGTCCGAGGCCAACTTTTCCCACATATGATACACGAATCGGATATACATGTCAGTGGCGGACGGTGCGGTATGGATATGGCCATATACATACTCTATCATGTCTATCGTACTAGAAATGAACCTAGCAACTGTTGTACTTAAACTGAATGGATACGTTCGGTTCGCACCAAAGACGGATTATAGCAGGTCCATAATCGGGAAGTTATGTACACCAGCTTCAGCATGAATTTATTTTTGCTTCGGGTACGTGCGGTAATTTAAACATTACGCGAGAATCGATTCATCGATGAGCGGCTGCCATCCGTTCTTTTATGGAGCATAGATCGGCGTAAGCGTCAGCATCGTGAATAGAATTTTATTTAATAAAGGCGGAAACCCTTTCAAAATTATTACGAGCAACGGTCATAAATTACATTAAATTTTGCTGTGCACAGATAATAAGGAGTGACATCTCCTGTTGAAGTGAGTAATTTCATTTGTTTTGACACTGAAGTCCACAGCCAGATGACACAAGTGGTATTGATGAAGATAATGAAGAGATATACTTCAGTTTTTAGGCGGGGTCAATTTGGACATTCGTTTGAATTGTTTGCAGATGAAAATATTATCAGATAGATCGCTAATTCCATGAGAACCATTTCTGGTTCTCTAAGATGCTTCAAGGTCTGTCTGTCTAGCCATATGACCTCGTTCTACATAATCCAGACATGTTGCTACTGTCTGGAGTTGTATGACTGTAAACAAGTTTTTGTTTGGAATTTTTTGAATTAAATATTCTTGTAACGTTCACTGTAACATCGTTTGACAAATTTTCATGTCAACTAAAATCAAAGGACAGTCTAGAGATTTCAGTCTACCTTTCCAATTTGTTGGACATTTGTTGAGATTAAGGTTGCTATGGGAAAAGGGGTCACCTCGGATAGGATCCAGGATTCAAGTGAGTGTCATGCTCTAGACTGAGTTAGTCAGCATGAAAGTGTCTCCTAGACCTTAAGCTCAGCTTTTGTTAGAGGCTGGCGGAAGTCCGCGAGGGCCCTCACTCCCAAGAGGGTTCCTTACAGACCTCGCCCTAATGAGAAGCGATAAACTGCAGCGGAACCCCTGTGAAAGTTGCCCTCAGAAGCATTCAGGAGCCTCCAGGAGTCCCCAGGAACCAACCCAGAGACATATGACGGCTGGCACACTTGTCTGTTAGCATCTGCGGTGCAATTGGAGTGGGTTCGACTAAAGAACCGTCGCCACTTCCGAGGCACATAAACAAAAAGTGACTTGTGCCGAAGAGGGAAGGATAAGAAAAGAAGGGAGGCATCTTCAAACAAGGAAAAAGAAAAACAGGAAGGGAGAAGCGGTTCTAGCGAGGCTCTTCTAGCAGAGACACGCTCTTCTTGGTGATAATTCAAATGTTTCCATGATGGATTCATAAAATTATCACCTGGAATATCACCTTGTGTATATTTTGCATAGATCATAAAATAATTTTTATCAAAATTCTTACCTTTAAGTATTGTTTCAATATTTTACAATATTTTCATTTACTGCAAACCTCATAAACTTACGTTTAAAGTCCAAACATCTCACAATAGGGACGAAAGATCTTCAGAGATATGTAACTACATTTGCTGGAGTTACCAAGCTTTGAGCTTATCTGGGATTGCCACAACAGATTTCAGCTATTCTCCAGGGAAATCAGGATAACTTTTCTCTGGATCCCTGGATAGAAGGGTTGACATTCAATGAAAACGTGGATAACATGACCAAAACCAGAGTTAGAGGTTCCAGATTGAGAAATTAAACAATAGAATTCCCTCTAGTATGGTATAGGTCTGTCTGTTTACTTTTGGGTAAGAAAACGTAAATAAAAATCGTTTTCCAAGTAGAGCGGTTGAACAGAAAAAAGTTACCAGATACTTCTTGGGTAAATTGATGAGAACAGAGAAATTGTCAAAAAGCAATTTTCTATAATTTTCTTTATTAATACAAAATCTATGCATTAATAGAATAATTTTAAACTTCAGACGAAGCGAATCAAATTTATTTAACTTAAACGACGTAAAACATAAAATCAGCTGTGAGCTGTCTAATCAGCTGAGAGTCTTGTCCACACTGTTGGCTGTGGGTAAAAATGTTCGGTTTTGGATGAGAGGGGAAATATAGCTGTCTAATTTTCCCAACTCCAGAAGTTAACAGACGCAGTGTAGACGAAAATGTTGACTTTCGTTTAAAAACTTTTGAGTAAACAGACAGACCTTATATCTGTCAGTAAACACAGACAGACAGATACAGACACAGACAGACCTTATATCTGTCAGTATCCTGTAGACTACGAAAAAGTCTAAGTTAGTGATATAAAGAATCGCACACCTGCTCGATCGGTAAAATTTAGAGAAAGCATTGGAACTTTGGTGGAAAATGTTGCGGAGGATCCAAGATTGACAAAATTGGATTTATTGCTAGCAAGTTTACACCATATTCAGCATATATAGGGATCCTACTTAGTTCTAAAGACCTACAAAGTCCAGTTGACCTAAAAACTGAAGCCGGTCGGTAGACGTTATTGGACCATCAAGAAGTTGATGGATTTCCGGTGTGATTCCTTGTAGATTAATCCGTATGCGTGATAATGGCGTATCGAACCGTCTTCACCCTTTTATCCTCGAGGTAAGACATTTGAATTTCGATAATCGTTCTTTAGCAGAACTGTTCGAAAGCGGAACTACTTCTTCTACTTCTGTATTCTTCTTCTACTTCTGGATTCTTTGTTGACTATCAGTAGCAGTACACCGACACTATTCCCAGTTTCACTTCAGGCAAGGCTATACATGGCATCAAATGGTTTCCCCTGAACTGATGTTCAAAATAATGTCCAAAAAATTTATTCTTAAAAAAGTTTTTACGAAAAGAGTACGTGGAACAAATTTATTATTATAGAAATTGTTCGAATCGAATTCCGCATGTTCCAGCCCAATCAATCTTAAGATATCTCACAAAAGAATCTCAACTGTGCCATTTTTGGAATTGTCCACAGCGCATTTTCTGGTAAAACTGAGAAAAATACTTCTATCACTGAAAGCCATGTGGAAAGTAAACAAAGGAGCGTACGATAAAAGCAAAATCATCTTTCAATGCTGTCAATACGTGCATTCCTCTTATCTTAGTCACTTAGTCACTTGGATAATTTTTTCTTCGAGATTAGTATTTAAATTAAAGCAAACAAAAGTGATCTATCTGCGAGTGAATTTATAAACAGTGGAGCACACCCGTCACTCTGGCCTCACCTCTCCCAAACGAATTTGTCTAAAGTGTCTTAAGTCTTATTAGTTTCTTCTTGCCGTATATAATTTTGCTTGCTATGGGAGAGCCCGGGAAATGTTTTTTCTACCCATATATGCGGACGGCATGTTATATATGCTGTGGACTGCCCAGTGTTAACGACAATCCTATGAGCAAATAGTCAGAGACTCAGGCCACATACGACAAACGAGTCGGCTTGGCTACTTTAGCTTATGGACACGCATGCCTGGAATTCCAGTCCACTTAGTGAAACCACTTTATCACTATATGGCGGGTGCTGGTGTACTCGCCCAGGCTTGACCACTAAAACTGCATTCATTAAGATAATAATAAAAATATTTTTTTTTTTTCTTCATCTTAATTATTCAACTACTGGCGCGCCAGGGTAGTTAAAGGTCGACTAAGGAGGATTTTGTATGCACAGAGAAGCACCACACCCGCTACTTATGGAGGAATTTTTGTGGGATTCCATTTGGATCGTGTGTTTAATTTTAAAAAGAACGCTTCTAAAAAGGTTTGTTTACATCGAACGCAAAAATTTGACGATTATGCGTAATTTCGCGATTTTTGCAACAGTCTCAGTTTTCTGTTTTGATTTTGGTTTGATCGAGTCTGATAACTTTCAGATTGGAGCGACTGTTTTGGCAAATGGTCAACAGACGTTAATTCTCTAGCCGTCCATCCGTCCGTTCAAAGCTTTTTTACACTACGCTACGTAATTAAGTAAACATAATGGATGAGATTTTTTGTGCGTTTTCTGTAGTTTTTTTTGTGGAAGTAGTCAGATACGGATGAATGTAATTTTATTATCGCGTAAAATGAAGACAAATACACCACGGTTGTTTTCAAACATTACGTTTATTTGTTGTGTTATACAACCCATGCGGATGTTAATACATCTTTGGTTGATGTAGAATAAATAAATAAAGATGGGGAATAAAATAGTACATACGGAATTAATCCGTCCGAGAATTACATAAATATATTTTATTGTAGTCTTTTAAGATGATGAACAAAATACCAATTGAGAGTTAGCCAAGGCGTGAATTTCGTGAAATATTTAATGGTGATGTAATGACTCATTATTTTGTTTGCACAGTGCAAAGTTTACGATACTAACTACATCTGTGGAGGCTGGATCTTACGATCCCCTGCCTTTGGAGAGCATTCCTTCTGTGTTTATATTTTTATTATACTGTATCACTTGAACAAGAGAAGAGAGAATTGATCACATATTTCTTTATTGTATACAAATCATCAATCATCATCAATACAACATCTCAGTGCCTTCTCAAGTAAAATTTTTGGCAGAAGATTTGATACAACCACCGGTAGATAGCCATATTCTACGTAAATCATTTTCGTCAGTTTTCTTTTTGCAAGTCGTCAGACCACTACATATAGGGGTTTCACGTTTCCAGTTGCCTACATGGCTTCGTTTTCAGGATAACCTTAAGCATCCTGTGGCTATTGAATTTGAAATCGTAACCAAGTCATCTAAATTACTGGATTTTATGAAATGAATTTTATTAGGATCTACGAACAATTGATATAGTTCACTGTTCTTCCTTTGCCTATATTCATCATTTCTTTCTTGGAGTTTACCAATAGAATGCAGGACTTTCCACTCTCCACACCTCTAGCGTACGTTTTATTGCTTTCTATCATCCTGCCATCTTTTCGAATCAAAAGTTTGAGATGCATAACAATCTATACCAAAAAGTAAAGAACTAAGCGGTGCAGAAAGAGGTCAGATTGTTTCTGTACATTCGAATGGCGTTTCGAAACTGAACCCAACATGGACGTTTAGCTGTTCGATATATACAATTTAAACTATTTTGAAAATGTTTGGAAAGTTCAGTACTTCCGGCAGCGAGTCAACATCTAGCTGACAAGGGATCTTAGCAAATGGAAAGCAGATATCGATGGAAACACATAGCTGAATTTGAATAGTGGGGAGTCTTCCAAAAATTGTATGGTCAGAAAATAGAAAATTTTCTATTCATATGGAAGTTTTTCAAGTGTTCTTCGAAGTGAATTTCACTTCAAAAATTTAATTACACTACCTTTCAACGTTAAACGACCCATGCCTTGCTATGTCGAACAGAGTCAGCCGATTTAAATTCTAGTATTTTTCGAAAATATAAATAACACATACGTATATCACTGAATATCTAAACTACTATATCTTCTATTATGGATTTATGTCCGTATCGTTACAATCAGAAGGAAAGAAAGGAGACAATCGCCAATCTTTTGTAAGCTTTAAACCCTCTAGGCACCACCATTTGTGGAACACTCGATCACAAACACCTGGGGTATGTCAATACCTTGAAATTTACCCACTGGCAAGAAATGTGAGTTTTTTTGTAATAATGATATCCTTGGAATGTCTATAATAAGAATGTTGATATTTTTATGTGGTGTGATTGAAGAAATTCGGTATATTTCGTAATCTATAGACTTCTCTTTATACAGTTTTATAAGCAGTTTCTCTGTTCTTTCGAAAAAGATCATGACCACTTGAGGTATAGAGGTACCTTACGCAAAATATATTTGTTTTCTGTACAGAAGCCCGTTGCCGACTTAAAATGACCATAGGAATAGGATCAATCGAACTTCGATCCGTCGCATCTTGTTCCTATTTATGGAACCTTCCCCTCTCCCTCACATACTCACCTTTGGCAAGAGTGCACACCTTCTAATCGCGTAGGATATGCGTATACCACAGTATTCAGAGGGTTAAGAATACTTAGACAATTAAAAAGCAGCAGAGCCTTATTATTTTATACAAGAACAAAACTTGGCGAAGATGCAGGTGTTCACTTAGAGGCATCCTCAGTGCAAGATGATACATGGTCCAAGCCTCAAAAAATCGCAAGTAATAAACAAATCTGACGCAAGCATTAAAGGCCATCTGTAATCTTTATATATTAGCTGCACCCGTAGCAGTGTATACCCTATCACAGTAGTTAGTGATAGGAATTACAGGAGTTTTCATAATGTGCTTAGGAACTGCTAACGACATTTTAGTAAATTTGGTGACCGTGCTTCTTCTGATTAGAACTGAGGAGCCTAGGTAAGAATGAAAGGTATGGTGTCTGATCTTTACGTTGTATACAATTACAGTGCCGATATAATCGATTAATTCAAATTCTCCTGTTATGATTAACTTTAATTCTATTTACTAATGTTATTTTTGTTAAGTTTGCTATTACTTACATGTTTGAATATTAAGAACTTAATATTTTTTTACCAAATTGTGAGCCTTACATAATATACGAACCTGTAAATATAAAGTAAGAAAAATTCGTTAAATTTTTTTCTGGTTTTGTAGGGTCAAAAGGTTACAATGGAGATAAAATTAAGAGAGATCACATAATAATAATATATAAATTCGAATAAATGCCGATCCACAATAAAAATATCTTCAAAATCAATTTAAATAACCTGCAGATTTCTTCATTCATAAATGGGTATTCACATTACTAACTCGAATGTAACTTTTATGGGATACGAAATTTGAGAAGCACCGACAGAATGTGCCGACTGAACAAAAAAAAAAAGAAAAAAGAAAACAAAAACGGGCAGAACAGATAAATAGTTTTTATTTTATGTTTTAGATAAGAATTTATAGACGAACCAAGCGCTATACCTTCGGAAACGAGCGCTATCTTATTTGGGAGTTTCCGAATGTAAAATAGGTAATAACCAATGTCTTTATCAATTTAAGACTTATGTTGGTACTTAAGATACTTGCCAAGAGCGATAGTCTACATAATCCAGGACAAACTCAAATTAGTGGTCTTTATCATTATCATTCATCATCATCATAAATATGAATTTGGCACCCTCAATAACTTTTGCGAAGTCATTCAGACTGTTTGAATACCTTTGGACCAAGTACCGAACCTTACGGTACACCACAGCCGAGAATTGGTGCGCACGAAAGAGAGTTACCAAGCTTAATTTTCTGGAAACGACTAGAAATAAAAATGACTTAATTAAAGAAACTGCACAGTGGCTGAGATTGAGCTTGGTTACAAACTTCTAAAGGAGAATTCCATTATCGACACATCGGAGGCATAGAAAAAAAACAATAAAAAAACACGGTACTAAAATTGTTCTTGTCCAGAAGGGCTCTAATATCAGTTGAGTTTTTAAATATTGCAGTTTTGCAGGTATCAGTAATATGGATGGATATTAATAATTTTTTAGCTTCTGCAAAAGCCAATAAGTTTCTCTAGAATCTTAAACAAAAGCAATACAATACTTATGAGCTAAAAACACGCAGATGGTTTAGCATTAAATTTTTTTGGTAATAGGCAAAATAGTATCAGTTCGTCAAGCCATTGGGGAACTAGATACACTCAAGCAAGTTTTCATAATAAAGAATGTACTTGTCAGTGAGAGGAAGCAGCAATTTAATAAGCCGTAGTGATAAAGAATCAGGCCTAGTAGCATCGAATTTCATGGAGAATATCGACTCCAGTAATACCACAAAAGTAGAATCAATCATGGCTATTTTACAAAACCTATGACAAAAAGTAAATGGAATAAATTTCAGGAGAGAATCAGGGACAACCAACTTTTTGGGTCCTTTTGACATTTTTCGGGGTATAATAATCAGTCAGATATTCAACTGGTGACGAAAAGATGTTAACTTGTTCATCGCCGATGCTTGACGATTTCTGTGCACCCCTAGCTTCACCTGATCATTCCATACCTTGATCCTGTACAGGAATATGGATTGGATAGTAGGTAGCTGGCGACATTTACTCGATTTCGGGCTATTGATATTGGCCCTGATTCTGCTTAGGGACGCGACTTTGATTGTTGCCTTATCTGTTTGCACGGATCTGTTCCGCAAAGTTGAGTTTAGAGTCCATAGTTAGCCCCATGCACTTGGCTGTCGGCTATCATTGTACCAGCTCACAGCTCGTCCCCAAAGGTTTGACATCCACATATTGGGCCCACTTCATCAGGTATGACTTAGCCAAATGGATACCGCCAAAACAACGGTCCGCCGCTCTCCGGTAAATAGGATTGACTCAATTTCCATTTTATAGGATAGATTGTGAACTTCACTTCCCGAATGTTTACCCTTACCCTCTCAGTATTTCAAAATTTCAGTGCAATCTGAATAATATATTCTGGTTTGAAAGTATAAAACTGCTTTCCGAAGGACACCATACTCTTCCTTTTATGTAGTTTTTTATTAGTTCTCACTGAAGATCAAGCACCTCGTGTATCCAGCATATTTTTGTTCGCATATTGTAGTTGTCACGTTCTCCCTGGTCATGAAACTTGTGACAGTATTATGGTGGAGGTGTGGAATGCCCTAAGCCCCTAAGGCCTACAGTATTTAAGAAAGCTATTCCCATAGCATCATGCTTCTATATCGCAATAACTAACAGCACTGCAAAAATTGTATCTGAAATATTCCTCCTAGGATGGATCCCTCATCTTGCTAATTGGGGTCTCATGCCTTTGGAGATCAAGTGGAATAAAACCATTCCATACCATTCCCAACCGAATGATATGACCGATTACACTGACAGCTGCCAACAAACTTCATTGCTCAGCAATGTGGCAACTATATAATTTCTTTCTGTACTCCGGAGTTCCTAAAAGAGAACGCGAGTCAGAAAATAGACAGTTTCCAGGGAAATATAAATTTCTAGGATTCCTCAAGAGCAGATTAAGTATCCAAATCTAAACATCGCGAAATCCATTAAACGAGAACAATTTCTGCTGGAAGGAAGACTTCTGGGTTAATTACTCATATTTATTTTGGGAGACTAGGAGCTTTGCAGTAAGTACCAGAAAGCATGACGTTTATTAATTTAATTTTGCTTTGAACCAAGTCCAATTTGACCCGGCCCAATTAAACACGTCCACTGTTTGCTTTTAGGCAACAAATTCCATATAATTATGTGCCTCATAATTGCCGGCTTTACAATTCTCAACAAAAGGCCGACAGCAGCATAAAGATACAACTGAATGCTCCCACGCAAAGCAAAGATTGGATGGAAATAGTCCAGTTCACACCATACCCATGCCCCTGATCCATTTTCCTGATTATCACTTGGCATTAGTCCCAATTAGCTCCTGAAGTGTATTTTTCTCATTGAATCATGGGGAAGTGCGCCAAAGCCGACCACTGTAGCTGGCTCTGTTTTTTTTTCTTCTAAAACATGACTCAGAGGTGCTGGTTGGGACCTGGTTATTTTTTGTTTTAATTGTTTCTTTGAAAAGTGGAAAATTTATCCAGTTGCTCCCGCAGACTGTGCAGATTGCATAAACTTTTCACGGCTAAGCAAGGAAAATTCAGTGGTCAAATAGTCACGTCTCCGCACGTGCTCCATCGCATAGACTGCAACTTTTGATTTCGTTGCTGAATAAATGCAATTGGGAAAGTTTCTGAAACCAATGAACTTGGGGCGGATTGTGGTCAGGCATAAGTAATAAAATGCAACACTGCCTCTTCAAGAAGCCGAGGATCGTTTAGAAACACAAAGAACAAGAGTAGCGGCCAAGGAATACATAAATTTATTCGAAGGTGCGATTTTGCAATGGTGTTCTACGCAAGCTGGTGTCGTTGAAATTATTTCATGTACGCTTGACGGCAGAGGTATTTTTCACCTATTGATTGGGTGCAGTGCGCATATTTCAGCGACCTTTTACTTATGCATAACGCAACCTGTAGGTAAAGAGAAGGTGCAAATTAGGGAATTCGTCGTCAACGGAAGTAGCTATAACCATATGGTGTTCCACTGGGTGTTTTCCGAGTTATATTGGGACAGTAACCGACGCACTGCAATTTATAGAAACTCGATAGACCTGAAAGTTGCTAGAGGTATTTGGGTTACATTAGCACTACCATAAACGTTATTTGCTTGGGTGTTTGGCATTTCAGAGATGAATTTCTACCTTTGGATCCGGCATCTATAGGCATTAATCACACGAAATGAATCTCACCCCTTCGACTTTTTATCAAAGGACATATCTTTTTAAAGTCCTATCAGAAGGGAAATTAATCAAATTAATGGACATCCCGGATAAAGATGATGCTCCCAGATCACAAAATGCCTTGACTTCAGTTCGTCCCCATTGATTCCATTCCTCATTGCCTTTTATTTCTTACTACGTCTAGACGGGCAGGCGAGCACTATTTTTTTTAAAAAAAAGCCCCCAAACAAACAGTCTTCTTTCTATATTTATGTTATTAATTGCAGTGTTAAATCTTACAGCCTTGTTTCGTGGATAACATATCACCATGAGTGCAATGCAGGAAAGTGTGGAGCAATAGGGGCATGACCCGGAGTGAATCATTTTCATCGCGCATGATAGAGCATTTTAATTGCGGCCTCCAGTCAACTTTTCACCCTGTCCTTCTCCCTTATCCACAGCGACCGACAATTTTCCATTTAAAAAGTGCAACTGCAGATAATTAAATTGTTATGCAGTTTTCTTGGCGAATGTACTTTTAGCAGTGCCACTTCATCGCGGGCTTCTTGAATGCTTTGCACTGAGCAACGAATGCATAATGTGTATTTTTTAGGGGTTTTTGTTTTTACTCTGTCTGAGGAGTGTTTTGGACTTTTTCACCTTTCTACCAGAGTTAGTTAATGGAGAATACATTGGAAATTTATTTTTTTTGTCTTTTTTCTCTACAATTTAAGTAGAAGTTGAAGCAGGTTTTCATCTTTAAAGTCAGAGACAAAGAGCTTTGATCCACACTTGACAGGAATGGGATCAATTGCTACCCAAGATGGCCTATTTTCACGGTAGTGACTATGATAGCGTCACGAGGAAAGTCACGGATTAAAAAAAACGAGGAAGAATAGACGTCTGGAGCGGAAGCAAAAAATAGGATCATAAATGAGAAGCAATGAAGGTACTGGAAATAAAAGTTTGGAACTTTTATTTTGTCTCTGAATTATATACGTTATTCTTTAAGGGGGGAGTACAATGTAGAACCACTTAGATTTAGATTTAGAACGAGGCGGGGCTAAAGTACCAATTGGCCTATTGTGCTCCGCACTGCTTAAAGTTCCTCCATCAGTCACACTCTTTCGAGAAAGAGAAGTATCTTTTTGAAGGAAATGTTCTCGAAGACTGTAGGCCTCAACGGATGTGCTCCAAACAGCTGGAATCGACATCGTGCAACTGCCTCGCATTCGCAAAGCATGTGCTCCGACGTCTCCTCCTCTTAGAGACAGAATCTACATATTTCGGTGGTTTTAACGCCCATCCGATTAAGGTGCTTTCCAAGCCTGCAGTGCTCTGTAACGACTCCTACAATGATTCTTACCTGATTCTTTGGCAGTTGTAATAGTTCCAAAGTTCTTTTTTGGGAAGGGCTTTTGATAAATGTTTTTGTTTGTTTTGAACCCCTTTCCAGTGCCCACTTCTGCTCCAGCTGATTATGTAGCCAGGTGTTGAGGGCGTATTTTGCGTAGAACCGCTTAATTTAGGGGCATTTTTGATATAAATGGCACTCTTATCTGGAATTAAGAAAACCTGTCTTGCGACGATTAGGTCCGCCGTCTATCAAGCCTCATGCTTACTGAAAATGAAACAAATCCTGTTTTCCGTGCTACTATCGAAGAAGTGGATTTATTTAAAAAGTGCAGAACCCTAGACCTACTACTTCCACCACAAGTGTCAGTTCTTATGCCGAAAGCAGGACTTCGTCCTAGGAAGGAGTATATTTCGGTGTCCTGGGATAAGGTGAGACAATATTAATGGATTTTAAATAGCAATAATTGGATCCATTGAACCACACTTGAATCCATTTAGATACTATGGACAATTTACAAACCACTTTACAAGTTTAGGGAAACGCATTTGCATTCTCACAAGGACAAAATTTTCATCTTCATTCTTCTTCATTTAATATTTCCAGAATAGCCAAAAACAAAAAAATTTTTCTCTGGGGAATATGGTCTAGGTCTGAACTTTTTAATGACGCATAGTGCAGTGATCCGAAGACAAAAATAAAAGTTTCGAATATCTTATACAGAATTAATTACGATAGCAGGATAAATAGGTTTCCTATTTTCAATAACTATTTGATCAAATTTTTGAAGGTAGCTGTTACACAGTCCACTACTAACCTAGAGGCAATGGTAGTTATAAATACGAATGGTTCATCAATTGCAATTTTGCCCTATGTGCAGTTGGTTATATGTTAGGCAGATATTTGGGAAAAGTGTTTTTGTGATGGGAAATATAACCTTTGCTAAGTTAATTTTTCAGATATACTCAACTTGAATAAAACCTTTAACCTTGCATATGCGCCTTAAATTAAGTACTCAAAATCACGAATATAAATTTATATTCGCAATCTTCAGAAGTCCTTTAAAATTAAGTGTACAAAAATGTATTTCTGATTGTTTGTTATTATGTAGAAAAATTATTGTAGAATAATTCGATCTCGAGGACAGCCAAAAAAACAATTTGAAAAGTGTTCAGAAAAAACAAAGAAACGTGAAATCGAAAAGTTGGGTGACGACAAGTTATATTTAGTACTGAAGAACTAAGGTTTACTGCTGACGTCCGTCAACCTCAACTGCAAATTTGTTCGAAAAGAAGCAATTACCCCTAGAAAAAACTATTGCCCCGAAATAAATCTGCAAGATATGTCAATTAATTGGTAACGAATGTGCAAAAAACATTTATTCATACGATTTGATTTTAATTTGTAAATGAGGAATGGATGATAGTTCTGGTCATAGTACGTACAGACTGTAATTTTCAGAAGAAGAAACAACTGATGAATTCATGTTTTTTACAGCTTTTCTTCCCATAATTTTAATAGAAAAAAGTTCAGAGGGGCTAATTTAAAAAACACCCGCACTTCTTCATCGTCGTAACCATATTCTTAATAAAATATGAAATTTCAAAGTATTGTATAAAAATTAACAATCGAGAATTTAATGTCACTTTTGAATTTCATTTAATAATGATAGACGGAGGTATATGTAATACTATAAGTGAGATTTCCTCTTCCTCCTAGAATCTATTGAGATAAATGTCGTAAATTTAAATAAATTTGTTCCTGATACAGAGAAGTATAAATTTATTTATCGACCTTGCACAGTTGGATTCGTTTCATGGAATGTTTAAAAATACCTTATTGCCTACCACCTACCTCTTAAAAAATGGCGTTCTACCAAAGAATATGGAAATTCTAAAAATCAGACAAAAATACGAATTCAGGAAGAATTAAAAAAAAACAATTAGGTTTAAATATCGATAATGATGATAATACTGGCAGAACATTTTTCCAAAATTATAAAATAAGTGCAAAAATTACTGGACTAAGTGAAGATTTCATTTTAAAGTTCTATATTGTCTCAAGGATTTCAAACTGTAAGGAAAATATTGATTTAGGTAAATTTAATAGCCTTATAGAGGAAACTAAGAAATTGTATCTTCGAGAATATTCGTGTACAACATGCCTGTAACTGTTTATAAGATACTAGTTCACTTCACGGTTATGATGTCAATTCCAATTGGCGAACTATCTGAACAATGCTTAGGGCCGATTCCAATCCAAGTCTACGTCTTCGTCTTCGTCTCGTTATAACAATTTGTGACGTCAGGTCGAGACGAGCATCAAGCATGCTCGTTCCAATTGGCTTGCTTTGCTTGATTTTTGATATTTCGTTCATCTTTTCATGATTAAGAATAATGTGCTTATTAGGCAGGAATTGATGGAAATTATACATAATTTTTGTTTCAGAATCATTTGATTTTAATTGTAAAAGCTATTAGCTTATGGTAAATCAAAAATAATACAAAAGAATATGCGTTTTCTTAAACAAAACCTATCCATAATTTGCATAAAGTCAACTCAACTCATTTGCATAAAGTGTTATACAAACTAGCCAAGCTCCAAGTTGTCTCGGTCTGACGTCACAAATTGTTATAACGAAGACGAAGACTTAGATTGGAATCGGCCCTTAGAAGCTTGATATGAAGAGTGTAGGAAAGAAAGATTGGGCCATACTTCTAAGAAATTCCGAATAGATTTCAGTAGAGATTTAATGAAGGCAGGTTAACGATAACCTCTGACCAACTGTTAGTCTCTTATAGAAGTTTAACAATTAAAACAAGAAAGAGAAAATTAGACGATGATATTGCGGAATATTTCTTAGAAATGCAAAAAGAAAGAGAACAATTTCTTGATGTTGACACCACAAATATTCTCAAAGCCAGCGAAGAAGAAGAAAGTACCATGTTGTAAAAATAGACATAGTTTAAAGTCCCTAAAATGATTATGAGTATATATCAGTTATCTAAATAGGAGTATAACACTTTTCAATGTATGTCTTATTGTTTATAAAAATTTGAACATCTTGCATAATTCTCACAATAGGATACTAAGACGCGGTGTGATATTTCAATATTATATTGGTAAAGATATATTTTAAAATTCTTATCTGGGTAACATTTGGATAGGATTACCTTCAAGAGTCCTCAAATTATTTTAAAGGTATAAAAGTGAAACATGATGATAGCCTGTTCCTTATTCTGCTAGGTCTTGTCCAGAACGAAAGGATGAAGATGATTCGATGCGTGAATACTTTGCGTAGTTACTGTAGGAGTGTAGAAGCGTTCTATCCCCTGGTTACGATCAAAACATGTTTGAGTCAAAAGGGCTGTCGCTTAACCATAAATTAAAGGATTTTGGAATGGGGATTAAAGGTTAAGCGGAAGTTTCTACTGACTACTCCAAAATGAGAGGATAAATATAGCCACAGGGAACGAGTCTAGGTGTAAAGTTCTCCATTACACTCTGCGCCTCACTTTCCACCTTTTAAGCGGAAGTCTGTATTATATAAAATTGATGTTAAGGAAACCCAAAGTAAAGCCCAAAAGAACGCCAATATCTATATTTGTTTGAGCGGCCAAGCGACCTCCAAATTTTGCCAGCGGTTCGAATTGAGGATGGTCTGGAATTATCATAAGTAATAGAATCTCACTTCAAAGAAAACAACGTATCTGAGCTCTGGGCCCCTGAAGAAGAAGAAGATACGGAAAGTAATGAAAAGGTGGATAGCCTGGCCAAAATGGGAACCAATATAATCCGCATATTGTTTACGTCCCTACTTATTGTTTGGATTTGGAATTACTTTAAGGAAACTAACTGTTTTTTGAAAACGTCTGGAATGGTTTTTTATTCCTTCCCATCTCCAAATGCGTACTTAATCCCTTCCATCATCTTCTGAAAATTCTGAAATTCTGAAAATTAGATACTGAATTGCCACACGTATTATATAAAATTAGAAGAAGGAAGACGAAACGGCCGCGCAATTCACCTGCGAGTGCTCTGAGCTTGTAATTCTAAGGCTAAGGACCATAAAGGATACAATTGCTGCGATATTGTCAATCACACCAGGCAACGATAGTCGAGGTGCCATCGGTGTCGTGGATAATGTCTAAGTCGCAGTGTCTACATCGTTACTTCCGAAAACCCATTATGAGTCAATGTGGAACAACAAACAGAAAAGTATTCAACTCGAACCTATAAGTGCTCCACTACAGTAAGTGGCTGGCACTCACTATGTATTAGCTAAAGATAGAACATTTACATGAGCGTATTTTGTTTCCTAAACAAGAAACGTAATTCCTATGAAAAAGTACTTTCAGTATAAATTGCCCAGCAACACTGCTGTCAATCAAGTGTCCAAGAAAAAAAGTGAATTTCATTCACATAAACACATTTCGTAGTCTCGACTGCCCGCTTGAAAAGGAACCGACGATAATAGAACTCTTTCGACACAAAAATGATATTAGAGCGACGAAAAAAAGGCCATGTTAAGGGGTAATTTCCTCATCCATCCATGAAATATGTGTACATCTCCAGAGATAATGCGACAAGAAGCTTGGAATTTTTATGACTTTTTTTCTTATTTTCTCTGAGTTTCAAGTGGCCATGGCCATGGGAGCGGTAGATATGAATATCTTCCCTTCGGGAAGCCGTTTGATAAAGATACGAGGAAGAAACTTTTGGACACCAGAAAAATACATTAAGATAGCCCAGCCCAGCTCAAGTGTGCTGTTTTGTCAAATTAGATATTTTTTCCACATTTTAGTACTTAAACCTCAAATGAAATTTATCTCGGACTCCTGCAGCAAATAAACTTGGAGTGATGGATTATGGCTAACATCTTGATGGAGATGGCAGGGGTGAGGGGTGCCTTCGTAATCTTAAGTGGGCATGAAATTTTTATCTCAATACAATTCATCCACATCTTGGAAATCAATCTTCGTTTATTAAGGGAAAAAGGGACTAATTTAGCCTTTTAGATCCCAGATTTAGGTACTTTTTCGGTTTTATATATTTTTCTGCGAAATTATCTGCACCTCTGACCGCTTAATAACCTAAAACCACCAAAGAAAAGGTTCTGAATCACGCCATCAATCCCAGCATAATTATCTCTGCCTACGAAGTAGTCGATTTCCGCAGATGGACAAGTTGCGGAGCGGCTGGTGGATTCGTGAGGCTCAATTAAGCAGCATAAAGGGCGTTGTAGGTAGGCCAACAACCGAATAAAGCTGCCTAATGATCTGGTAAAAAAGAAAGTTTATAACGGTCGTTTTACTCTAAAGTGATTTCTTACCTAGGCACTAGGCACATAGAGATATGTGGTACGGGTTTCAAGAAGTAAAAACTATCAAGTCACAGTTGGAATCAGCCAAACACTTCGCCTGGGCCTAAGATTAACGCGGGCACTATAAGACGACTAGAGGCGTTGAGGTGTTCAACGGAGTCATACACCATAGAAAATCAACGTTAGATGCAATGAAGCGTGTCGGAAACGGGGGAAAATCTTAAGATGATTATTAAGCGAAACTAATTTCTTAATATTATTTGGAGTTTTCTTTGTGCTCTTGGAAGTGTGTGGGCCGTAATTGCAGTTGTATTTCTTTCCTTCAACCTTCAAGTGCTCCATTGAGAGTTGTTTAAACTGAACGGACGTTCGTTCGTAGCGGTAAGATTCTTAGAAAACGTTAGAGTACGCTTGCTGTTCGGAAAGTGAAACTATAAAGAATTGCTGGCAAAACTGCTAAGAGAGACAATACAATTTGGGGTAGTGAAAACCTAAGAATTAAGGTTGAAAACGGAGCCAGACATTTATGCATCGAGGTTAAAAACTGAGACAGAAGATCCAATCGTGGATACATTGGATCTAGAAGAAAAATCAGTAATCTTTCCCCCTTAGTCGACAATACTGCAAAACCATATAAGGTTAAGATGGCTAGGTTCAAGTAACGCAGAGTAAAGTTAATTGAACATTATTCCTACAGTAGCCTGGAAATTACAGAGGACGTGAGCCACGGTTTCTAGTTTCTGGGGGAATTTTACTTGCTCTTTCCAGCCTAATTGACGCATGACGGTCTTAATATGATGCACATATGCCATGATCGACGCCGTTCCAGGAAATCTTCTACTAAAGGCTCTCCTTGGCAAGAAACAGCAATTTCATTGCCGCGGATATCTTGGTGTTATGGAGCCTACGTGAATATCCCTTGGTTCCAAGTCCAATTCTGGTCATTAGAATTGTCTCAACCGCTAATACCTAGATAAATCACCGCGCAGGAATCGAATTTACATCCACAGAAGAGAAAATCTGCAGACGTGTACCGTGATCAATTCAGCCACTAACGTGGCAAGTTATTAGACTCACAGACTAGTTTAGAGCTGATTTGTTAGGTGCTGAATGCCTTAAAAGTATACGGGAACGCCGTCGTTCGGTGGGATGTAACAAATTCAAGACCTGGAGGTGGAGACTACAGTCGAAAAATATATTGTGGTTACACATAGCTGTTATAAGATCAATAATTACCTATACTACACCAGTTAGCTCGACTAAACGCTTATAGAAGAAGGCCTTGGAGTTTCCCTAAATGGGCTCCCTCTTCGTTTAACCCCAGAAAGATAGAGAAGAGCGACACCGTTCAGAACACTGAACGTTTAGAACAGTGACTGGACTTCTAAAACCAAATATACTGTAAAAGACGTGGTTCTATCTGATGGCACAATTGGAAATGATTTCGGAGAGTATTAGTACCAGAGGAATACAAAATAAACATATTATATAAACAAAAACATACATCTATTATATATTTTATCAAATACTTACGGCTGCGTTCAAAGCTACTTTTTGAAGTGAGATTATAATCTAAGTTGATTTGAGATTGTATTCAGACTCTCAAGAATTATACCTGGGAAAGGAAACTGATATCGTTAGATACGCTTTTTAAGTGGTCAATTTTGCACAAAACAATATCATATTCAGCACAGTATCCTGTCGACATCGTAAGTACAGATCATGTTCGATTCCAGAATTCGCCGAGCAAGTATTCGTACAGAGTTTCACGAAACGAGTTGGTGGCAAGAATGTCAGCCGGCACAATCAGCCAAAAAGCTCAACCTCGGCAGTCCAGTAAACCTCGGCAGGTTTGAGCTAACGAACAGGTCCTGGATGCACCGTACGGTCAACCCGTATACCCAATGAGATATACGGTACCCATAATCAAGAGTTACCTACTATTTAAGTGAGGATTAAAAGGTTAACTCATTCTCTTAAACTTTATAAATCGGTACTCATCGTGAAATGTGAAAGAGTAAGCATTCTGCTATGAACTATAACAAGTTAGTTAGGTAGTGTATTAGCATCAACCTCACAGGGCAGAACCTATTGCGAGATTTTATCCGCTTATATCTTGGTATTTCAAAATTTGGGATCCTAGACATATACAGTGCACCAAATACTTCTACGCCAAAGTAGAAGGTTTATAATGTTTCCAGCTTTTCCTATGATTTTTTTTAGAACAACCTTGGATATTCTTTGGTTGTTACTGGGCACCAAAATTTCGTAAGATTCATGGTTCATCCTTTGTCTACACTTATTCAACATTTCGAAACGCTCGAAACAGGTCCTAGCTTGGTACGGATTCCTTGCGGGATTCTAATCCAGGAAGTTAATCACCCCTTAGTCCCGACCGAATCCTTAGCGATAATTCGGATCCAAAATGCAAAAATGAATTTAGAAGAAGACAATATGAAGACACGGAGGAGGTGAAAAGTCGTAAATAAGCATTTGGTAAAGAACTTTTCATAAACGTCAGAGAAGTGTTGAAAATATTAAAAAGTATATTGAAATACAATATAAGAGTTTTAGACTTTAGATCACTAATTTAACTTTCGATAGCACTAAATAAGTTCAATCAATATGGCGACCAAAGAAAATATGAAAAATTAAAGTAAAATAAAAGGGAGAAAAGAATACATACTTCAATATCAGTTGACAAATGGAAATAGCCTCACTAAAGGCCTCCTGTCCACGATCCGGGGCTTAGGATATGGGCCCAAGAAACGATCAGTGCCAATTGAGATAGGCGTTCACACTACACTAGTGTGCTCTACAATTCGGTGTCAATGGATTATTGAAAAAGCAAACAAAAGCAATAGTTGTAAGTCTCCCACGATTTCTCCCAAAAATAGATATGTAACTATAAAAGGTTTATAGTAGTAATATTATCTGAAAGGGAGACAACCCCAAAAGATTTTTGTAAACAATATATCGTAATATTAATGAGGCTAGACGAGACAAATGGATTAACATGGTTGAGCCCGTAAATTTCGAAACTGGAATTTGTTGAAGAGATGCAGAGATAATTCAAATGACAGTAGTTTTACTAAATTAAAGTAGCCTGAGGTAAAAATAGAATCAAAGCAACATAGAACAAACTCGCCAATTTACTCCCTGCTTAGTAGATATTAATGGCGCGCTTAAAAAATGTTGGAGAAGGCATCAGGTTTCAATAGGATCCGCCATGTTTCTTTCTCCCAGAATTTAAAAACACCAAAATAGTTAGCGATCCTGAAAACAGAATAACTGGTCTGAACACTATCGTTCCATAGCTTAGTTGGCTGGTTTTCATAAACCTTTACAGGCATCTTAACAACTTAAGAGATATTTGACAGTTTGAAGATCCTATAAGAACGGTGACTAAAGTCTATCTCCTGTTAGATACAGGTTTTTTATTTCCATCTGAATGGAAAAATAGCGAACGAGAAAATGAAGATTATCTTCCTGCTCCTGATGCGGGAGAAGGGAAGCATTCAACAACAACATTCTGACAGACTACAGCTTCCATTTTGACTTATTAACCCTTCCTTTTGCTTTTGTTGACTGATTACGGGATGTGGACCTGCCACATGGAGAATCTTGGACCGTCTTATAAGAGAGTCCCATTTGTAAATCACTATAACATTTGTAGGTTGCTATTTGTATACATCTAAGTCCTTTATGAGTACGAATGTGACGGACACTTGATAAGGTATAGCACATATTATGGATGATAAACCTTTAGTTCATATGTGCGATAATGCCACTCTTCCTAACTCCATGAACAAAGATTACCTGACATTTTCAGGGCACTTAATTCCACCTAAATCCAGAGTCTTATTTCGATACCTTTCTTTATACATTTTGCTATTGTATTCAAGAAAGTTTTCCATATGCGATGCTATCACAAAATACATTTCACTTGATAGTGAATAATACTACACAATCATCTGTAAGTGGCATTCTCCTTTCGCTACGGGCGTAATGTGATACCGACATGCTATCATTTCATTAGACTTACATCAGGCATGAAAAGGTAACACTTCATTGTTCACTATGTGCGCACTACCAATCAACCCATCTAATAAGTATGCCATCATTTCATCTC
>QYTT01085561.1:79099-103352 GCA_006980735.1 Dasypogon diadema | reverse complement strand
CTTATTTCCAAGACATTTCAGCAAATGGATTTTGTATTTTAGCATTTGTTGTTTGATGTGGCCACCACAATCTTTACTTTGCCGGATGAAAGTTTAATGGAAATGTCCAGTACCAAACAGTGGAAAGTTTTGTGCGTGATTAATGCTTTCGGGTAAATACCTGTTGCCATTGCCAAATATATTATTCCTGCAACCATTTCAGATAATTATTTGCAAAAAATTCTTGGAGTTAGGACTAGAGGCGTTGTTTTTGTATATATAATTCAATTTAAAGGTTTCAAATAAATGAACTTCAAATAGATTTTCATATACGAGCAGACAGTACTAATATCTTTTTGTATTTGAATGATGGTAAAATTATCTTCGTTTTTCAATTGTTTTCAGGGTGACCAAAAATTTTTTCTCAATTCCTCAATTCTTTACGACGAAATTATCTCAAGTTCATACTTCTTTAAATCCAATTTGAATTTGTTGATTTAAGGGATTCTTCTAATGAAACAAACGATCCATAGAAATTTCAGAAACTCTTTTTACCAGGTGTTTTATACGCTAAAATTAAATTATGGAACTGTTTTTAAATTAAAAATTTGTGTAAGCATTGCATATCCAAAGATTAGATATCGCAGAACTAAACCGAGTTGACCTTGAATTTGTTAGATTTGGAGAATTCTCTCTAACAAGGTCCTCTTTACTAACAACTTCCAAAGTAACTGTCGGTTATTATTGTTCCCTACAACATGTTCGATGTTTGAATCTTTAACGTTTGTTGTTTCAGCCCGAATAAAGTCCGATTCATAAGAAACGTATCGATCTACAGGGAAAATACCCGTCTTTTTGAAACCATTGATTGTGACGCTGGCAGTGGATGCTTTAATACATGCTTGACCAAAAACTAAAGTAATTCGAAATTATGTAACTGTCCAATACAATTCATAAGGTTATCTAGTTGCGTCCATCCCTGATGGATGACATTAGAATATTGTCCTACATCTTCGAGTTCAGCCTTCAAAATTTTGCGCGGGTAAATGACCACAGTTAGAATAATGATTCCACTGGCGGACATGCATATTACCGCTGTTGATAATATTAATATGTGCTTTATTCCTTTTAATGCAAAAACTTTCGAGGATTTCCACTACACATATAAGGCTTGCCATAAGTAACTTAAAACCTTTAGTTTATTGTAAGGGACAAACTGCCTACGGAGAGGTATGCAATAATTTGTGCAGAGGTGTTATTGTACCTTTTTTCAAGTAGCAATGATTTTATATAACATTCAGTTTCCTCCCCAGTATCTAAATACAATCGAGCTAAAAGGAAAACTTAAGCATCTAAAGGTGAAGCGCGGTAACACTAATGATTTAACTAGTGCGTTGTAATACTTTATGGGAAAGAATGCTGGCCAAAAGCTAAAATTTAGATTATATTTAGATTAGATTTAGATTGAACTAATAATGTAAAAACTAAAAAGTGATGGACTAAGATTTGAACATTGAGGGACACCACAGTGCAGCGGAAAGTAATCAGAGAAGACCTTCCGTCCAATATGACTCCCTGAAATCCACCATTCAAAGTCCCAAGAAAATCTATCAAAAATCAATTTATTCAATATTTTAACATGGTGAAAGTTATCAAAAGCCCTGGAGAGATCAAGAAGCGTAGAAAATAAACCAGATGCTGTCAAATATAGTCTCGTAGCTGTGCTCATGACGAAACCGAGATTTCCATGCACTCAGCTGATTCAGTATTTAACAAGCATTTCCGGGGTGGCCGATATAATACTTTATTGAAAATCTTAGAAAGATAACAGAAGAAGCTAACAGGTTGCAAATTTGGGTGAGATATCATCTGATCCTGTGGTATTAGATTTTATTGTGTTTATCGCCTTAATAATTTCAACGTCATTTAAGCTACGAAAGCTGAACCCAGAAAAAACTGCACCTAGGTCAACATTTACAGGAGCTCTTTTCTCTCGCCCTTCTACAATAAATGAATTTCGTACATCAGAATTGACGCACTTATTAAGAAATTTTTATCATTTTTACTAATATTACAAAATACATTACGTGTTTATTTAAGATTAAAATGAAAACAAATTAAAACTTAGTTTTAATTAGGTCTATCGATGCCCCATTTCTTTCTTCTATCCACTTGTTAACCATCGCAAAAGAATCTCCAAAAATCCGAATAAAGTAAAGTAACCGTCCTTAATTTTATTTATAAATCTTAAAAGTTACAAAGATCTGGAGGAATTATTTTCTACCTTCTATGGCATTTCAGATAAACCTATCTGACTTAAAATGTATATTTCTTATTTGTTTTTATTTCATAAGTTTTGGTTTTTTATTTAAGTTTATTAAAAAAATGTATTTCTTCTTAATAAAAGCTGACTCCTTAATAAAATCTTTAATATACACAATATTTAATTTGAAGAGCTTCTAGGTGATCCCCTTGGGTCTCTGCCTCATGCTCCCAAACTTGCTTTGACCTAAAACTAATATTTTCGAACCGGAACTTCCTTTCTGTCACAAGTTTTAAGAAAATTGGTTTGGTAGAAGTGGATAGGGGATTGCGGTCTAGACTTTTCGGGGTCACTTTGGGGTCTTTACTAAATATATTCCAAGTTCCTTTACTACTTTAACAAGAAAACTTGCATTGTTATTGGGTTGATAAAAATGGATCCAAAAATTGATTTATATCTTTAGAGTGTAGATTTTGATTTGGTTGGTCCTGAATTTGGTTTGGTTAATCCTGGTTTTGATTTGGTTGAAGACATCTCTGATGTTGTTGCGTTTGAAGTGGAAATGTTATATAATAGAATCAAGACAGTCGCTCGAACGCAAATCATAGGTAGGCCCATTGCTCATCCACCCGATTGGAGAAAAAGAGGAATATGAACGAGTAGTGTCAGTGGTCCCGAAACCCGATTAGCTTAATTACACCCAAAATCGCTTTTATTAATTATCAACTACTTGATTTCAATTCTCAAATTGGAATATGTAAAATATTGGGATTATATAGGCTATTTAATTCGATTTAGAAAACCAATTTTCTATGTCAGTTAAAAAGTATGATATGCGGTGTAATCTTCAGAAGATTAATTGGTCAACTAATATAGATCTGCTGCCGCCCCTTTCCTAAATGGAGTCGTTTGTCTAAATCCCGGTCACGAAGACATTCTACAGTCCCGGCGGCATTTATCCCATTTGTTTTCTATCATTCGAAATACTTTTAAAGCCCTTTAAAAAGGATTTTTCGATAGCACATAAAAATTATTAACCCCAATTATAATACTTTTTTGTTTTTTTACTTCGTTTGGTTGATGGTATAATTTATCTAATAACAATATTTACTGGTTTAGTCGATTTATTAATGGACGTAACCATATAAAGAAGCTGATCTGTGCCTGGACAAATGTTGACTAAATCAGAATTTTGAACCACTTAATTGTTGCAATGCTTAAAAACTCATTGTAATATGTCAACTGAGTATTTACAAAGTTTAATTAAAAATCTCTTTCGCAAGAAAAGCAGATTTTTCTAACTTTTAACGTAAAATATGAGAAAATTTTAAATCTTTATAAGTTGAAACACTTTATTCCCATGCTTCCTCCAAAGAAGTTAAAAATATTTCAAATTTATTTTATTAAAAGAATTCTGCACTTCTGAAGAAACTCCGATAGAAATTCCCTTAAAGGCGAATTTATGAAAAGTAGCAGGGGATTCCCACGCTTATATAGGTATAGGTGTATTATGTATGGGGCCGAACGATTGTACGGTGTGACTCTGGTTGGAAAATTGGTATCCAGGGTATATGATTCTGTAGCTATGGTAACTCCTCCGACAATTAAGTTTCCGATGCTCCCCCATTGCATTTCAGGAAGTGGAATTCTTGAAATATTTTCCAATTGTTGGGCATGCGCTCTCAAATGAACACCCACCCTGAGCCTTCTGTGGGTGTATATCGTCCAAAGGGCTTGTATTTTGGATTGGTTTTCTCCAGGCTTCTCTCTGTTCCTTTATTATCCTGGAATTCTGTGCAGGGATATTATGGCTATACTCGGAACTCCTCCGTTGTGATTGATGCAACAATATAAGCTTCCCCGTTAATTCTTAGTTATGGCATACATGGGTTCAGTGTATACTGTGAAAGTAACTCGACTCTCGGGCTCTACTGCCAGAAACGTGTTAGCTACAAGTGAAATATTTTCGCAATTAATAAACTGGAATTACAGGCCAAGTTGGACTATAGGTTTTAAGTTTAAGTTGTTATTGATTTTTACGCACTTGAATATTTTATGCTTTGCAGAATGCTTAGTGTATATCCTACTCAGGTATTAAACTGACCCATACGGCGGTCGCTTCAGGTGGAACATTAATTAAAATCTTCTAAAATGCAATACCTGTAATTTAAAATGCTTCTTCCAATTCCGTTATAAAAGTTGCACGTTCAAATTGCAAGGATACCAGGAGAACCAGCATCACATGAAAGACACCACCAACACGGGTATCAAGGAAATTGCGCTCTAAATTGCCATTCGTGTAATAAAGCGAGAGCGTGAAAGATTTCCTTTATTGCTTTAATAGCGAGTGGAAATGGTTTTGGTCGCATCAAAGACTATAAAAAAAAGGTCGGATTCGAGACTTCGTAGGATGAGTACATTCATAAAGCGATTATTGGAACTTCGGATTGGAAAACCCTCTTTTCCTGGATTTACGTTTAATAGGATACCATAGAACTGAATTATATGTGGAAGAGGTTTTTTACCTTTTTTGGGCTTTACTTGATCCGAAACTGGTATATAAAAGTCGTTCAGTAAATTAACATTGGAAAACTCCCGGTGGAATTAAATTTTATTCATATTTCAGGAAAATGACACTAAAACGGATCAAATATGCCAAATGGTAAAACATTTAAAAGGTTTTCGATGAAATGTACATGGAACAAAACTCGTTAGTGGGCCAGTTTTTCTTTTTTTTTTAAATTATTATAGAATTTTTTGGAAATTTATCTTCGATTTGGTAAAATCTGAAGTAACATATATAAGCCAGCTGCCTCAACCAGATCCTGTATTCGAGGTGTCTGAAATGAGCTCTTCTCCTTTGTACTTATTGAACCATAAAAGCTTCTATGTCCGCAGCCCAACTGACAAATCCTTATAAAATCATTCTGGTGTGCGTCCATAACCATAAACCATATATCTAAAATATGACACGTGTGCAGAAAATATTAAAATTTTCAAAGATATCTTTTTTTTGGAAATTTTAGCCACAAATTTTGGCATGAAATTTTGACTGTGCAATATCCCAGTGGCTTCGCAGGTACAATTTTTGTCAGTAGAATTGCCTCAACCACTGGTATCTATAGATAAATCAAAATCTGTAAGTGAGCGCCTCAACCCGCTCGGCCACCAGCATGGGTACTTACAAAAAGGTATACATATATGTATGTATTTTTCTATGGCCAATTATAGGAAAATGATCCCAAACATTTTATATTCACAGTTTTTCGAAAATGCATGTAGTTATAGCATCTACATTTCAAGTGCAATCATATCAAAAATATCTACAACCAAATTAAAACCGGGTTTTCCCAAATCAAATTCATGAGCAAAAAAAATCAAAATAAAGAACACCATTTTCAAAAACAAGAGCAAATAAATCAAAATCTCAAAACATTGGCAACTTTTTCAAATTCAATTCAACCAGTTTTTCACGCGAAAATAGTTACTACTGAGGTTTATTTGGTTGTATTTAAACTTTTGGAATTTGTCAATTTTTTGCAAAAGTTGGGGTTGGTATTGATTTATTTGCCCTTTTTTTGAAAATGATTTTGATTTAGTTGGTCCTGCTTTTAATGTCGCTGTAGACATCTTTGATATGGCTGCTATATATATTTTTTATTCTCTTGTTTTATAAAGAATTTCGAAATTTTGGGAAATACTCGAAAGGAAGCAGTGTTACAAGGGTATACACAAGTTTCAAATAATACATCTACGGCTTTTTTTCTCAGACGAAACCGAAAAAGTTGGAATGTTCTTCTCTTTTCTTTATTTAGATTTAAAATTCCTAAAATTTTTGGAATAATCAACTTTTTATTCTCCGAGCCTTTCATGCGTTTATAACGCATCAAAATATTCATGATACACAGAAATAAAATACATTGCCATTAATGGGAGAAGAAAAGAAATCGTTTAATAGATATGCGTCTGTTTGTCTGTCTGTCCGTCCGTCTGTCTGTCTGTCTGTCTGTCCGCGAGTTATCTCAAGAACGCCTTAAGCTAGAGACTTGAAATTTGATGCACAGCTACTAAAAGCTAAAAATTAAATATAAAGTTCATAAATTGGCCAATTTAGACAATTCTTACATACAATTGCCATATGAAAACTCCAGCTATGTCAAATAAAAAATCGATATTTTCCTTCTAGATATTCTCATTCTTTGAAGTAGATGGATAAAATTCGGCATGCAAGTATGTCAGTAAAATTTAAATATCCTGGCAGAAAATTAACCAAATCGGCCAACTCCTTCAGAGGGCTGCCAGATAAAAGTTTTATTTTTTAAAATCGGAAATGTAAATTTTTTTCACAAGTTTTTGCGATCGTCGTGAAAATATGCACGTATAGGTTTTCGAGGTGGCTGATTGTGAATCCAGAGTCGGATTTCTTGAATTCAAAATGACGGATCCAATACGGTAGACAAGATTTTCTAAACGTAAATGGAATGTTGGCAAAATGACGGATATATAGGTTTTTGGGACTAGTGATTACGAATTTAACCTTAACGCTTAAGAATTCAACGTGGCGGTCGTTAATGTTAACTTTTTCAAGAGTTTCTCGATCATTATGAAAATAGGTCCATATGGGTTTTTGGAGGTCGCGCTGATTTTGAGTCTGGAGTCAAATTTTGGAGATTCAAAATGGCGGGTCCAATATGGCGGACAGGGTTTACTACAAGTCAACGGAATATTCACGGATTGGCAAATTAAAGCTAAAGGGTGCGTCAACAGGTTTCGGATAGTAGGACTACTTGCAGATTTGAAGGTCAGCTGCGAATATGTAAGAATAAGTAGCCGCGGAAAATTAACTACAAACGCATTATTTCCTTTTCTTCCCTACGTCTAGGGTATAACATAATTGGTTTAAACCAATTATAGCTTCTTTCCTTGTTATTTCAGATTCCAATTTCTGATGATTTCGATTTGCTGATAAAGTTCTGATAGTAATCTGATAGAGAAAATATCTACAAACAGCTGATAAATTTTTTTTCGTCTTTAAAGTTGTTGATAAAACATCTGGTAGATCAAAATATTTTTTAGATAAGCTAATCGGGCAAGTTGCATCGCATTTTCGTGCTGGGCGCGTTCAAATTTAACTATTCGTTAACCATAACTATTTCTTGTTACTTCTAAAAGCCCTATTTGTTTTCATGTTTTAAGTAAGAAGTGTTAAAAACGTTTCGTTGTGTAGAATTTTTGTTGTTTGCTATTTGGTATTTTTATTGGCGTTGGTGCCTTTAGTTTCTTGGTTCTATTTATCTACATGTGTCGTGTTATTTTCATCCTTCATGTCATCCAGGAGTGAAAGACAATACTTTCCTATATCTTTATTAGTATTTTTAGGCATAGGATTTACTAAGCATTCAAACTTTTCAGTTAATTTCAGTAGAGGTCCTGATAGTTCAGTTGCTTTTATTTTTCTTTCTTGTGTGGTATGTACTTGTGCCATACATTCCTCGGAGGCATTGTAGCCCTTGGAGATCTACAATCCGGTCTGACGGCGCCCTTATACCTCAAACATCTCCAAACACCAAGTCCACTAATTCCGGATTTCTCCTTATATAGGAATCTTCGCAAATTGTTCGCAGTTCATACCATAATTCAATTAATTTAGGGTGGAATACTGGTTTGAATTAGATGGAGACTGACCGACATGTAGAGTGAGCTTTCGGAAAACTATCATTTCCCACCAGCCAGAACGCATCCACTGCTTTTGCTTGGATGAGCCCCTTCATCATAGGAGGTAATTAGGTGAATTATTACGACCGTCTCTTCAGAAGCAAGAAGAACAATCACCAAAAAGAATACATAGAATCTACATTTTAACCTGACAAATGTCGCAAGTTAATCCATAATCACTTGCTGAAAAAAATCACTGTGTCCTCTCTGGATTTGATTGCGTGCAGAACTACAGATTAGCCTCTATCAGCTTAGCTATTGGCGTGGTCTAAAGAAGACAATTAACTTTTACTTTTGAATATTTATTTTCAATTGCAGTAATCCATCTAACAACTTTCTAGTGGCTATAAATGCATTATTTCAGCGGACATTTGAACTGGAAGAATACACGACTTCTTTGAGACATCCCCGAAATTATCACATAAAACAAGTAACTTACATTTACATCAGTATTTATCTATTATTAAAAAATCTCAGTATCCCTACAAATTGAGTTGTCTTTCACTTTTTATTAACTCATCACTAAGCTTATCCCCAGCGTATGTTCAGCACGTGCTCAAAAAAACTATCAGCGGCGGACGCGTGTACAAAATTTGTAATCAATGTCAAAATAATTTGTCCTGAAAGACTTGTTTCGCCTGAAAATGAAAAACGTTTTATTTTCACAGCAGGTGCAAATTGAAAGTGGGACACAGTGCTGAGCTTTTGGTCGTTTTCAAGACAGCAAAGCCCAGACCACACCAACAAAATTTTGTTCTAAATGTGCAAGGACATAAATCAGAGGAGCGCAATAAAATTGCGATTGAAGCTTCCAAAATAAATTCTTCGTGATTCCAGGGTGTTATCCCCATAGTACAGGGGACGACTACCGATTCGATTTGTTGTTTACTTTCTCTTATTCGTCTTGCCTATGAGGCCACATATCTTTTTCATCGGGGGAGGATATAAATCTTTTATCGAATATATTCGAGGATTAATAGAACATTACTATCAGAACTATTTATCAAGTGAGAAAATCCATCCAAGTCCATAAGGTGATGATTAAAAGTCACTAAGCTTTCTTGAGCAGAGATAAATATCCTTGGGGAACTTTTCCTGATTGTTGGGTATGTAAATAATTGATTTTGATGCCTCGAAGGAAGGGTGCACATTACGGTAAACTAACTTTTCTGAATAAACTCCGATCAACCAGTGAACACGGAACTAATATAAACAATTCAGACAGAATTTTCCTTCCCCCGTGCTAGACAGATAACTTGTTTAAAATTTGAATTTCTATTGCCATCTAGAAAGTTCTGCTTTAGGCGTTCCACCCATTCACAAAAGCTCTGGCTGTCGACGCAGGGCTTATGGTATTATCTTTTATGTTCCATTTTGTGGCATTTCATTTAAAATTAAATTAAAATACGATCCTTTATTACTTCTTTGTTCTTGGGATTAAGGTTGTCTCTTTGGGCACTTGTGGTTGGGGCAACATAACATTTGGAGACAGTCCTACATTTACTCTAGCTGGGTTATTGTGATGAAGTTTTATTTTTAGTACCGTATGACTGAAGGTATGAGTATGTAAACGGAAGGTATTCAAATACTAAATATTTAACTTGGTAATAATGAGCATGAGATTACACATTTGACCGTAGTTAATCAAGCACAAACATAAAAAAATAAAATCTGAAACGCTCAGATGGCTGTTAGATTTGTTTTTATCGTGAAACTTTCTAAAAACAACACTTTCTTAAGGTTTTCTTTCTACGACAATGACTTTAAAATATAAAATAATGAAGAAGGGAAGATGTCATAATATGAATATATAATTGTTTTGAAACAAAAAATGTACTTATTTATCATTTTTGTAATATTACGTCAACAGTTCGTATTGATTTTCCCTTCACCAATCTTAATATAACAACTATTAAGATATTATATAGCCTACACCTGGAAACTATCAGCTTATATCCAAGTCTTATTAACTTAGAAGTAGGTTGGAATTTATTTCTTTGGAATCCCTCCATGCCCTTTAGAAATGTGGTATCTATTTCTCCGCGAACCTATGTTCCTTACAACATTTTGGAGCCTAATGTCTTTCAATTCAGGTACATTTATGGCGAAACATTTACAAAAAATATGAAAGTCCCTCACCTTCTAAATAGAGAATGCTACGAACCTGGTCCTGAAATCTGGCATGACACCCAAATATTTTATTTTAATTTCATTGCTATTTATGTCCAGCTTTTGGTCTTTACCTGTGAAAATAAAACTACCTCGGAAGATCTTCAGAACGTTGCGGAGGACTTGATGAAGTTTTGGGATGGAATCAGTCTTAATTGGTTATTTTTAAATAGATGTTCACTGAGACCATCCTAGATTATATACACCCATGTAAGAAAAAAGTTCGCCGACAACCTTAAGGAATTTGACCCCATGGTCTACGACGATAGATGTGCTGTTTCACAGGCAGTCTTTCAAGTGCTTTCCATTCGAGATCTCTCATGAGACTCTCATGAGATTTTGGTCCCAATTAAGATGCCGACAGCCAGTCGTATGCAAAAGGTAGAACAGCTTTGGGGCCACTGATTAACTGCCTCCCCAGGAGGACCAACTAAAGTGTTGCCGAAGTACAGGATTCCGGACTAACTATTTTACAATTCGATATATATCCAATATAACTCAGTGCCCGTGCAATCATTAGCAAGAGAATGAAAGAAGCCAACATTTATATTTTATTAGACAGTCAGGCGGCTTTTAGGGCTTTGTGCTCTAATATATGCGAATCTAGATCAACATTTTGGATCCGTCTGAACTTTTTTTAAGGTATTGTCTAAGCTCAGGGCACAACCCCTATAATATACACAGCACAATTTAGGCGAAGGAAAATTTTGAGTCAGAGGAGGTTGACAAATTTTAACCTGATAAATGTTGCAATTAAGCCAAAATTTTGGTATGAAATTTTACTGTGTAACATACCATTGGCTGTGCAAGTATAAGTCTCGTTAGTAGAATTTCCTTAACAACTAATGCCCGCAGTTAAATCACAGTGCCCTTTGCAGCAATCGAACCCACGCCCACATCAGAGAAGAAAATATGCAGACATGCGCCTCAACTAGCTCGGCCACCGGCGTGGGTAACATAACGACGGTATGGGATTTCAAATAATTGTCTAAAAGATACCCTATGTTTCATCGAGGGAACTCAGAGATATCTTTAATCATATATTTTGATTTACATTAAAGAAATATTGCCCACATGAATAGTCTTCTCACAAGTATCGTCCTATAAAAATGTGGGCTGAGGATAACAATGATAAAATTTATGCAAACTATTTTCCTTTGTAGTGAAAGTTAATATCTCACCAAGAACAAGTGACCCGATGGGCATTTCCCAGAAGCATGAGTCAATTGAATTTTCAGGCAAATATCAATTCACCGCCCTTTGAATCGTACATCCAAGAAAGTTATTGGAAATTCCTTGTCCGGAAAAAACCATAGCAACAAATCTTTTGTTTCTTTATTTCTCAACACGCTCTTCTAAAAGTGTTTCGCCAAAACTTTAGTTGAAAATTAGAACGTAAAAGGCTTGAAAAGCGCCTTACTGTTATAGCTCTCCTTTCTTATTTTCATCCTATTTGGAGAAATAGAATAATAATACAGATAATCTATAATATGAAACAGTTGTGTGTTAACAAGGATGCTTAAAGTGGGTCCATGATAAATAAACTACATACACTACACTGTCTCTCGATCCCCATTCCGAAACATTTCACCTTTAATGATTTCTCGTATAATCAATGACTGCTGAATATCAAACAACACATTTCCACTAGATATCATGGTATCCAAAAAGAGCGTCGACTAGCCTTTTTATCCAATCTTCTCAATCACACCACATGACATAAACCTCTAATTTATATGAAAATTACCCTAAGGATAATTTGATGTGCAAATCCCAACATAGACGAACGATTTTCCAGCAGAGCTATATATTAAAGTTACGAGGAGGGGGATTTTGTTTCTGCATGGCGAGGACCTTATAGCGGATTAAAAATTCATCACCCTGCTGTTTATGTGACATTTTTGTGCTACACGAAATTTGAGATTACAAAGGAGAAAAAATAGCTGAACAGAAGGTAGGCCCTGGTAATTTTGCATTTCTAAAATTGTGTATTTTGGCTAAAAAAAAAAGTAGAAAATTGTGAAAATTAGCCATTTTCTCTGTGATTTTGAACAACTTTTAATAAAACTCCGTCCGTAGAAAATCAGGACAATTAAGTAGTACCGGTATATTTCGCAATAAAATTTACCTTAACAGCAGGTAATTGTTTGATAGTAGTCTTTTAAGTGGCATCCCGGCTGTATTGAACTACTTTAGAAAACTTTCCACATTCCGCATAATGTCCGAACAGACGTAGGGTGTCAGCATTTAATGAAGCAGTAAATTCGATGAACCAGAGATAAACAATCGAATTAGATTCTGGGTGGGTACGACAAGAAGGAACATTTGAACATTTGTTCGGTAAAGTCGGAAGAGCAAATAAACACCAGGGAGTCAACATTGAGGGGAGACACCACCGTCTGCCAAGAATTGACTCGTAAATGTAATCCCTTAATCCTGAGATATACATGGATATACATATTTTCGGGAGGAGGAATAAGTCTACCCCAACAATTGTAAGGTGATATTTGATTTCCAGTTGAAAACATATTGGACACTGTGGTGAGGGTTCGGATAGTATTAAAACCATTTTATTCGTAAATATTTGTTAGTTGCACGTGCCGAAAGGTATATTAAAATTATCAAAAAGGTCAGGAAATGAGGTTTAATTATTTGAGCACGTTTTATCAAATACCTTTTTTTGATTTAGAAAAATAAAAAGTGTGCCCTCCATGCAAAAGAATATGTTGTCATAGATTTTTTCAATAGTTTTATATCCGTTAAAAGGATGAAGCAAAACAATTCAAGTTGTTCCATATAATATGTGATTTATTTATTCAGTTACGAAGTCGTCTAAGAGCCTTCATTATCGATGTACGTTTGTATCCTTGCAGAGAATAGCATCCTTTTTCCGAAGGCAGCTTAGAACGTCTTTCTTGTAATTATTTATAAAGGATTATTTTGAACTGTTGGATGGACGGCTTCGATTTTTCTTAAAATTGGCAGGAGTTCTACTAAAAAATATATTGATGCATTGTTATGGTAGGTAGAAGAATCTCCATAGATGGAGTAGATGGGAACTATGGTGCAATGGGATTCTATTGTTATTGTCTTCTGTTCTAAGAGGTCTATCGCCCTTATCTATTTTCAAGCGATTAAGTTTTCAGTAACGCTCCTGTGAAGATATCTCATTGGAGGTCGTGGCTGATATGCGTCTAGTACAAGGGCTGACTGTTATGAACGAACCTAGTTTTAAATGAGCCCTGACCCCGCAAATTTCCCACATTCATTTCTTGCAGAAACTCTAACTAACTGGCTTAGTCAAACTGTTAAAAGATCGCACCTGAAGACTAAAATACTCACATGTTCCTAAAGCCAACTGAATTCTATATCATTTGATTGTCGCAATACCCACTGGAGTTTAGCAAGTGTTTGTGGAAAGAAAACTTTACCATTGGTAGGCATAGATAAAATACGAAACCGCACCACCATTTTATCTGCAGAGTTACCAAAGGTCTGCTTCAACCCCACAGAAAGACAACGAAAGTATCCATATGTGTTCTGTTCGAGAAGATGACGGTAGTTAATAGCGTTCAAATTGCGGGATTCTTCATTATTTCGTAGAAAACTCAGTTCCGTACTACATAGGATATCTAATTTTTTGGTTCTGTAAGTTCTCTTTTAATACCCTTAAATGTAAACCAGCGTGCAAATCATTTTCAACTTAATTCAACCCCCAACTAGTTTTATCCGGCTCAAATGTTTCAATCCTCCAGTGATGTTTAATACTAAAACTTTATAAGCATGGTTCCCTTGATATTTTGGCGAGATCTCAGTGCCAAGGATCTGCATCCGCAAAGAGATGCTACATTTGGAGTTAAACTGTATCTCAATACAGTTGAAGGAAACCATACATTCCAAATTCCAATGGCTCTGCTTAGACATATGTCCGGAGTTACTGGACAAGTACCAAGTACCTCTGTATTTTATTCATAGATTTTCAATCCTCCAATTTTCCTACCATTTCTGTGAAATCATATCGCGTTCTAAATCATCTGCTTATTCATATATTTACTCGGAAATCTTATAAATAATATTGATATTAAGTTTTCGCTTTAACGTTACAGAGTAACAGATTCTGGGGATGATCTAAAAATTCTGGGTTAGTTTCTGCAACTGAATTTTCGTAACAACAGGTAATTGTGAAGGGCTATGAATAAAATAGCAAAATAATGTCAAAGCTACATAAAAGAAACAGAAAAGAAAACGAATTAAGAAATGAGATATCAGATTCAAAGAAGGTAAGAAATGGGTGGTATGGCACAGATATATCTCCAGTACAATTAAAGCAATGTAATCTTCACAAAAGATGTCGCAATTTTGCGTAAAAAGCTAGAGTCAGTTGAATGGATCGGGAATATAGCCACAGACCGTCCTATTTGGAAACAATTCAGCTCAGAAGGGGTCGGAGAAATAATTAGCTTCATGTTTGCTTGCTGTTGATGTTTCCCACATATACGCATATGGATACAAGGTTCAATTCAACAAGCAATAAAACACACACCTGTAGCTAATAAAAAGTATTTTATATTCAATTTAAAGAGCCCTACGCTCCTAAATCCTCTTTTTATACAAACAGATTTATTCTAAAATACGCAGGGTGCATGAAAATGAGAGTTTCCTCAGGAGGGGCAGTTCTTGCTTAGAATATGCCTATGTGATTTTGCAAAATATATATATATATTTACCATAGCATCCACTTTAACATGAACTACATCAAATTATATTCAATAAAATGAACAATTAAAATTTTATATCAAAAGCAACTGATTTAGATGTCATTCCAGTCATACCTTTCACACAAACTAAACCTACTAAATTATTCAAAGGTAACTAGTCGATTCAGGTATGCGGTGAAAATACACACATTTATCGATTTTGCATTTGCCAGGATGGCTAGTGCGGAACCAACTTATTTCAGGATTGTACAAGACATTCGAAAATTTGAAGTTGGAATATCATGGGCTAATTGTCCGGTAATTTAACATAATTTTGTCATGTCAATGCCTGACCATTTATATCGGAATCAATTAAACATTTAAGAGGAAACTTACTTGCACTCTAGATTCTGTAAGTCCAATCCGCATCGCTATTTCCTCCCTCATAAAAATATCTGGATAGTGTGTTTTTGAAAAACATCTTTCAAGCTCATTTAATTGGGCTGGAGTAAATCGCGTTCTGTGCCGTTTTTGTTTTCCAGATTTTTCTGAATTCTGCAAAAGATATGTTGCGAAAGATCTCCTTAATACACATTACAAAATTGTGGAATGTATATATATACGAATGTATTGGTCCTTAAACGAAATTAGACTTACTTGGTCCTGTTGCATATTATGCGGCTCACACAGGCCTCCAGAAACATGTAATCGTCCAGAACCACCATTTGAATCCGAGTTTGGAGTATTTGGCACTTGACCAAAATTATTTCCACTATGAAGTGAAGTCAGCGCTGATTTTGGTAGATCGCATTCCTTTGGGCCTATAAAAGAAAACATGATATCAACTTACGATAGATTAGATAATTTTCGAAATTGTCATGTATTGTTCAATAAATAAGCAAAATTCGTAAGGAAATCTGCCGCGCAATGGTCAAAAGCTCTAAGTGCTTATATTGGTAGAAATTGCGTTGAATACATTTTTGACGATGAAATCGTTCTTTATTACATAAAATATTAGGGCGAATTTAAATAGGCTTTCCTTCACAGGGGTACCTATGTGGACATTTCATTTAAATGCCTCAAATACATTCTTTCGCCGCGATTTTCTCAATTTGCGTCGTTTGCATTTAGAGTCTATAATTGCACAGCAGAAATAGAATAAAAATAATTGTTTTACTCCAAAATAAATTGACCTATTCGAAAAAAAAGTGTTTTCAAGGCTATTCAAATATATTATTCGGTTCGAACAATATAGCTTGCAGATTTGTCTTGGAAAAATATTGGAAATGCATTTATTATTATTATTAAAACTTCAACCGCGTTTGACGAGTATATACATCACGTAACAACGTAATTGTGGTGCGTATGACGAGTATACTCGTCTTATGTAAAACAACTGTGGTATGAAAGTATTAAATTTCAGTAAAAAGTAAAAACAATTTTATGTAATTGTCTATTTATTTACATTTTAATTAGAGATGCAATGTGCAATGACCTTGTTTATTTTATTTTTATCAAAACATTTTTAAAGTGGTGTAAGGTTCTCCTTATAGATTTTTTTATTGATTATTTTTGTCGGTATGTTGGGTATTCCCCGAATTGCATCGGAGGGGCATTTTTCCCTTCCCAAAGACTATCAATGTGATTATTCCAAGCTTGTACAATATCTATAAAATTTCCCAAATTTTTGAGTTTATTTAGTGAGCCTAGGTTAGTATCTTCAGTTGTTTTTGCGAATTCTTTTTCGGACATTCTCAGCTCTTTAGGCTGAATCCGCACTGAAATAGTCCATCAACAACAAAACAGTCAGTCGAAATCCCATTTAAGAATTTTTGTCTCTGTCATACAGCATAGATACGAATTTGCTTGCCTGTGCTTGACTGACTGATGTAGTGTGGGTTCAGCCTTAACGCTTATAATTTGAACTATGCACCTGAATTCGAATGGTAAGGTAAATATTTAAGCTGTAATGAAATAAGTAATGTATGTATTTTCCCAATGCCGTGCTATTCCTCTTTCCTCGTGTTGAGGAAATGAAAAGCCAACAATTTTCCAGCAATTTACCAAACATCATGGTCTTTCATCGGTATTAAATTCGCTTTGGAATTTTGCTAAATACTAAAAGATAACTACCAGTTAAGGGAAGTGGATCTGCTTTAGATATGTTACCTTTGTAAAAAATAATATCATTTAATTCTTATTCATGCAGGGTAACGGATGGAATACACCTCAGTGCTAACTCATATCCAACAAAAATATTAAGGGATAGATAAATTGATAAACCCAGAGGAAAACGATATTTTAGAGATAAAATTCTGCTCCAAAAACAGTATTTGGGCATTAAGTTGTTCTATATGAAATGTTCAATATTGAGATATTAAAAGAAGATATCGGACCATCCAATCATCAAATGGAGATTATTAATCGAAAAAAGTTTCATTTGAAGCAATAGTTTGTTTCCAATGGGTTGTAAGAGCAATTATCTTTGATGTGTAAAAATCTGAGCCGTTGCTGTTAATGAAGCCTTCGAATGCAGATTTTACCTCTATGCATCATTGCAGAAACACTTATTCCTGAGGTAACGCTTGAACATATACGGAAGAGATGGTAATCTATTGGAGAACGGTCAGGTGAATACGATGGGTGAAGCAAAACTTTGTATCCTATTTGAGCTAGCTTTTGCATCATCGTTTGTGCGACATTTGACCGTGCAAAAAGATAAGCTCATGCCTGTTGGCCAAAGATGGTTGTTTTCCCCTCAACTTGTCGTGCATTATTTCAATTTCCGCACAATAGGAATCAGCAGTAATTATTTGTCCTGGTGGGAGAAAGGAAAAATGCACGTTACCCTTACTGATCCCCCTTTCGTGGATACTGAGGTCCTTTCGGTGCCTGCGCAGCAGTTTGATCAGCAACCATTCACTACACCGTCCTTTTTCGATTATCGCAGAAGACTCATTTTTCATCACAATTCGATGCAAAAATGGGTACTTATTGTGCCTATGAATACATAAAATTTTTATGGGGGGCACCGAGCATTTGTTAATGGGTTCTTTTTCACAGTAGCCTTGTGGGTTTCAACACTAATGCCCTTTGGGAGTTTCCCCTTAGGCTCATCTTCGAGTGCGATGTCCCCATTATTGAATTTAGCGAACCAACGGAGAATGATTCGCTCATTACATGTATACCCTCTCCGAAAACAGAATTTCTGACCCGCGCTGCCACTGCAACATTAGTTCCCTTTCTAAACTCAAATAGGAACAGAACACGCAAATCTCTACTATAGATCATTGTTTACACAAGAAAAAAAGAGACAGATATCTAAACCACAGAAAACAAATTTAAGAAAATACTCTTCACACGCTTTACTACATAAATCAGTAGAACTCAGTTGCAAATCTTCACACATTTGCTCACTATGAAGATCAATTGAGAGGTGAACGGTGAACCCACGGCGAACGTTTCATATAAAATGATCTAATAGAACAAATCTTATGACTAATAGACTATATTTAGTTCTTTTTGGAAATATATGAAAATATATTGTAATCAATATTTAAACTCCATTCAAATAAAATAACCGACAGTGATAATTGTTTAAATAAAGTAGCTCACATTGAATCAATCGCACAAATAACTTAGGTTGTCTAAATAGAACTTAACATATAAATAATCAAGCAATGCATTTAATAAAAACAAAAAACACAAAACAAAAACAAGAATATGTTCTGGTAAAATTCACACAGGAAGTAAACGAGATTTTTTTCAATCAGACAGTTAAGTTATAAAGTTAAGAGAAAAACAAGTTATACACCCACTTTTATTTGCATCTAAAAGTGTTAAACAAATTTTGTGGCACTCAATTTTATTTACTTCAAATGTAAAAACTCTAAAGGGGTTGCTTGCAAGTGATACTATTCCGCAATGGTAAGAACGATACTCTTTCAGACATTGGCATAATACTCGGAAAACATTAAGATCATCATCAAAGATTTTGCTTCCTGATGTTATTGAAGTTTCTCAGTAAGATTTCTTGAAAACGAAGCCTTCTCATCTCAAAGTTTCAGAATAACTCAAAAACTTTCTCATTCGTCCTTCGCCTAGAATCACCAATACCATCTCGCATTCCACCATAAATAAAATAGAGTACCTACTTTTCTGTAGAAAAATATCTACGTGTTGTCTACTTTTATCTTGTTATTTACATTAATGTCTACATATACCTATATATATAGAGTATAATAAATTTAAGCAATGATTTGTAAATCATAAAAATATTTATCATGCAGGCAAATACAGGGTGTGAAAATTATTTAAGGACACATTGAAGGCAGCACAAATTGCCACTATATCTGAAAAGGGAGGAAAGTATTGACACAAAATGTTGTACGCAGATTGCATCTGTATTGTTTGAAGTACGGGTTTATTGTATGTAGTTGCCTTTATCCTCAATGGCGGCTTCAATGCGGGAATGGGATAAGCCAAGAACCCACGTAAAATTTACGCAATGATCTCGAATTCATGAAAATTTTCTACAAACTTTTGTGTAATATACCTCGAATGTTGACGGTATCGTTTTTCTGGCATCATTCAGGTTCTTTTCCTTATTTTAGGGGTTGGTTTATGCACATTTTCCTACAAAAGGGCATGATAAGGTACAAGCTTGTTACCTTTGTGATAAGTAATCTAAGCACTCCTCATACGGAAAATTCTCTTCTAGTTGCTACGTGATGGGAAAAAGTCCTATCAGAAGAATGTTAAACTACTCAAACAGGAATGATACGGTACACGAATAATTTTTTTTTCACTCTTTCCTTCCCAAATTAAAAAATATTCGTCTGATCGTCATTTGACAGTAAGATGGTTCTTCCAAAAGGACCTTTTTCTTATTTGTGGTAAAAAAGCAATGATTAGGCACACAGGGGATTCTCTCCTGAAATGCTTCAATATCTTTTACAAGTTGAAAAATACTCTTCTATAGCAGTAGCCCGACTGAAAAAGGCTTCTGCCCGAAGGATCTGAAAGTCCTTTTCGGCAAAAATTCCCTAAAAATTGAAGGGTTGTATTCTAATTTACTAAAATGTACTTTTTTTGTCTTTATTGTTTTATATTGAACAATTTGGTTGAGTTTCAGAGATTTTATAACAAATTGAAGATGAAAGAACAAACTATACATTTTGATCATATTTTATCACTATATTTCAGGTCAGGGAGACTCACCGCAGTTGATGATGTAAAGGCATTGATCGAGTCAAACCCACATTCCACGATACGAAAGATTGCAGAAACACCAATCATTTCAGCGTTCACGACCACCTGAAGAAGCTGAAGATTGAGGATACATAAGCAAGCTCCTCATAAACTTAAAAAAATTAATTTTGCGGCGCATATAGAGATCTGCGGGATGCTTACTAAACGTGGGCAAAACGATCCTTTTATGAAGCTACTGATAACTGGTGGATTGGCATTTTTGATGATTAATAAGGACTTCAATAAATATAAGTTCAATATCCGCCAACTATTCCGAACAAATAACAAGTCAATGATCTAGTGATTTATTTACAAACATAACGACACCCCCACCTAATCTATCCGTAGGGCCACTCACGAAAATGAATGAATCATGAATTTTTCTAAACCACTGGTAAATCACAACCATGCGGCTTCATCCAGGTCTCCGATACACAAATCACGTCCAGTGCTCAGGGGACAATCCTATGAAGCACACATCACAGTTTAAGCGGAAGGAAATTAGGGAAAGGGAGATTGGGAAAAATCAACCTGGCAAATGTTGTAAGTGAGTCCAAATTTTTGGCATGAAGTTATTATTTTTTATTATTCTTGTTAGTAGAATTGCCTCAACTACTGTTACTCAGGTAAATCGCTGTGTCCTGTGCAGGATTTGAACCCACGCCAAGAGAGGAGAAAATCTGTAGATGTGCGCTTCAGCCCGCTTGTCCACCGCCTTGGGAAAACAAGCTAACAAAAATTTAATTTTTTGCAAATTTAGGCATACAAGCAATGGTCACCACAAGCAACCTCAAAGTAAAAATGAGGCATACAAAGGAAGCGAGGAGTGATGGGTTTGCGATAATTAAAACTGCTATGTTTTTTTCCCACCTCATACATTCCTAGTCTTTTTATACTTTTTGATTATGTTGAACCTTTCCAGTTTTAATTTTCATGTATTAAAAAAATAAATACTTCCGAAAAATTTAGCCATTTAGTATATTGATAAATAGATTAATAGTAAATATCGATTTAAGGGGGGAGTACAATGTAAACCGCTTAAATTAGGGGCATTTTGTGGAGTTAATTAGAAAAAAGAGATAACATTCAGGTGTGAATATTTATCTACATTAAAAAAAAAAGATCAAAATTGACCTATGGGATCAGGCGGGAAAGTCGAAAATTCTCCACACAACGAAAATGGACGGGTCTAATTGGTTGACAAAAAACTTGAAAATATATTACATGGAACACCTATGGCGCACTCCACAGTTTAAAAAGCCCAAAATATTTCTTTTTTATAATTCTTTTTTTTAACATACTGAAAATTATAAATTCTTCCTCCTTAAAATATTTTGTTATCGAAACTTGAAGTGTAAAATTGTAAGAACTACATATAGCAAAATTCAGTTTACCACAGGCAATTACAGCTTTGTTAATATCTCGGGCAGACAAGTTATTATTGATCATTAGCACGAGGCACGTTTTTCTAAGTACTTAATGTTTTGCTTAAATGTTTATTGTATTCATCAAATTATGTAAAAATATGAACTGCAAAAATTTACAGTAAATGTTTAAACAAAACTCGACGAAAACGTAAGATTTTAAAAAACAACACCTTGCTCTAATAATATTATAAGTACAGAAATATAAGCGCTTATTCTTGTGAGCTATGGAAACACTATAGTATAAATAAAAGTAAACGATATTATTAGGCAGGTGGTAAAAGAAAGTTATTTCAAGCTAGACTACAATTACAGATACTTCAGTGTTCTCCTTAGTCGCTATATGAAAAAGTTAATATATATCGTGAACTATGCCTAAGAATTTTATAAGATTAATTTTTCGTAACCTTACAAAGGTACCTATTTAAAAATATGCTTTGGTTTTGAAACTCTAGCAGTAATAATCGAACGCAATTTGAAAAGCATAGAAAACATTGTACCAAGGTCCAGTACTCGACGTTGATCAGAACTGTTTAGATACATTGAGATCCTGAGTACTTCATCCAAGTTTATAAGCCAACACCATCCATAAGAGTCGAAGATCATTGGCTAAATGATATGTACGATATTTTTCTTACGTTTATCGTACCGGAAATTATGAACCTGTTCATGTCCTACATTATGTCCATAAAATTGTCACAATCATAAATACAGTAGGTTGTATCATTGCTTTAATCAAAGCCCATAGCCAATTTTCTCTTGCTGTATTTATAGAAAATAGCAAATCCTCCTACGTACATTAGGCACGCAATACTTACTAAATAGGTAACTAAAGGGAAACATCACTTACATTCAACCAAGTTAAACTGAAGTTGCTTTTTCTCATTTTTTTATGACATGATACTGTCGAAACAGATACACGACTTTTAAAAATATTTTAACACGTACGTGCGATAGACGTGTTTTACTTTTTTAACGACGACGGCTAGTCAAACATTTGCTCATCGGACAGTATGAAACATTGGTAAGTGCAAACTCTGGACCATTATAGTAGCTGCAGTCGAATCGACTGACTCCAGGTAAACGGCGTCGTGTACAGTAAGAAAATTTGTTGAAAACTGGTTGTTACCATCGGCAGTTTGTATGCAGGTAAATAAAAGTTAAGGTATGGGAGGTCAAAAATTTATTGCACCTTCATACATGGACATCATAAAACTTGTAGGCGATTTTGAAGAAAGCATACTCCTGATTCTGTCGGAAGTTTGTAAATAAACGTAAAAAATGTATTCATGGACTTTAAGTTTGAGAAGTTAATTTTGGGCTGTAAAATTATTAAAAAAGTGAAGGTATAATGATTGCCATTAAATAGCAAATATCTTTAGATTTTGAATATATTTTACAATAAATCAAGAAATTTAAGCTATTGAAGTGAACGCATTGAACTTTTGCACTTGACTAATTATTTGTGAAACTTGTCGTATCCAAAACCATCAAACCTGATATTATTTAGTCCCTGCTTCTAAACCTTAGTGCTTTAGTTAAACCTTTATTCCTAAGAAGATTTAATTAATAATTGATTACAAAAGTCGACAAGAAAAAACTATATAAGTACTTTGAGTATCAATATAATTTAGTTTTATTTCAATAACCTATTGATATCGGGGTACCACAAAGGCATAATCTTTCTAATTTTTTTATCACAATTTTTTATTAAGAGGGCGTTAGTTGCTATGTATTATGCTACAGACATTATTCTAGTATATATAACGATTTTTACACTGTTCGTATAATGTTCCCAGTTTAGTTTGAGTACGAACGGAGAAGTGGACACGATGAATGTTTTTATCTCCACTACTCCCATCATCCTCAAGGTCATTGTATTTAATTGAATCCTGTTCGGGTTAGCTCATTGGGAAGTATCCATATTTATTCAAAGTAGAAAAGTTGCAAAGGTTCTAGATCTGATAACAATTTTCAATTTAAGTTTTTCAAAATAATGAGACAACAGATCCCTTAACAACACTACAGAAATCTCACACAGTTTAGAACAAAAAGCGTCGAGTTTAACAGTTGAGTTTGGCAGCAAGCACACAAAAAGCTTCAACTGCTTCCTCCTTAGGACATGCCTGTGCAAATGTCCTATAAAGTGTCCAGTGAAGATGTATGCATCCCTCATTCCTTCCAGAGGAAGCTAGGGGGAAGCACACAAAAAGCTTCAACTGCTTCCTCCCTAGGACATGCCTGTACAAATGTCCTATAAAGTGTCCAATGAAGAGGCATGCATCACAACTTCCAAGGAAGGCGTCCGGTTTTCATGATGGTATGAATCCATTTCCCGCTGGGTTCATACAAACCAGAAATTCAAAGAATAAGGCTATGAGGTTTTTTCTCACACACCATAGCCTCCCGATTTTGCGCCACTAAATTATTTATCATTTGTTTTCGTCCCTATAAAACTTTTTAATTGGAAAAAAATTTGAAAACACAGTTGACGTAGACAATGAAGTGTTTGATTTTTTGCGTCAGAAAAATAGAACAATTTTTGCATCGGTAATTGGCGAGCTGCCTAATAGATGGAGACAAAGTGTTACAAATAAGAATGAATATATCATGAGAAACAAATGTCTTTCCAAAATTCTGATGGTTTAAATTTTACACGAAAATACGACAGAAATTATGCAACCTGATAAGGTTAGATTGCAAAAAATTTGAATAGTAAAGTACTAAAATATGTACCTACAGTTTTTTTTCTATAC
>QYTT01085561.1:61028-74729 GCA_006980735.1 Dasypogon diadema | reverse complement strand
AATTAACAAGTATTTGACTGTAGTACGAAATTTGTTTTATATACTAAATTTGTTTTATATACGATAAAAAACATGACATCTTTTCACGAAAAGATGATAAAAATAACTATAATAAAGAATTAAAATTTAAGGAATAAACAATTTTTAACAATGCCTCGATATAATTCGTATTTAGGTATATAAAAAATATTTATATAAAGTGGTATTTATGATAAGAATCCTCGTTCGCAGTTCCCACAGATAGAGAAAACGCAATAGTCTCACTCTTGTCTAAGTGTGCTACACCTAGCGACTACCAACCGATAAGTTCACTTTGCTTTCTCAGCAAAGTACTTGAAAAGGTACTATACAAGCAAATGCTGCGATATATTTTTGAGAATAAATATCTGTCGAAATGGCAGACTGGCTTTCACTCTGAGTATGCCTATGAATCGGCCCGATTCAATGTTTCCACAGATATTTCACTCAATTTGAATAAGGATTTCGTGACAACACGGGCTTTGCTTGACTTCACCAAAGCTTTCGACTCTGTCAATTCTGAACTTCTACTGCCAAAACTACGAAAAATTTATCGCTTTTCTAACTCTGCCAGAAAAACTATTAAGGAATTCCTGTGCTACTGCTTTACTTCTTCATTAATGATCTCATTGATATCGTTGCCAACGTTCACATTCACCCCTACTGATGGACTGTATTTTCAGAGACAATAACGATCTAGTGAACGTATCCTTATGGACGAAAATAATCAACTTTTGTTAAATCCATTAAAATCAACTTGATTATTTTTTGCAAGTGTTTATTTAGATTACCAAATTTTATCCTAGGTAACAAAGGTGAAGAGCTTGGAAATAATTTTTAATAAAAACATGGGATGCTGCGAACATGTAAACTATTCATTACAAAGAATCAACGGTGGACTTCGACAACTACGGCTTTCAGGTAACTTACTCTCTCTGGAATTGAAATTAAAATTTGCCAGAGCTTTATTGTTGCCTCATTTTACGTTCTGCAGAGCAATATATCCTGTACTTGATGTTGAGTTTAACCGTAAAATCATTGCCTTTAATAATAATGTGCGTCACGACCATGTTTCTGGTTATAGGAGTCCGTTCCAGATTGTTCACTTGATTCGTATGTAAATATGAGAGCTTTAGTGATTCTATTGGTCTTGAAGAGTCCTTATTACTTGTATGAGCGTTGATGTTTATTACAGTCATTTCGCCATTAAACAATCCTCAATCCTCGCACGTGAAGCGTTGCTGGGCAGCATTCTTATTTTTATTGTTCGTCTATAGAATTCGCTTCCGAATCCGCTCAGGGGGCGCGGGAAGATATCCGAGTTTAAAAATTTGTTAAGAGAACATTTGAAGAGTACACGGAAAAAATAATCAAGGCCAATTTTTCGGGAAAAATCTATTTACTGCATAGTATTGTTCTTTGCATCTAATATTACATGCCTAAAATCCGTTAAATATACCTGTCTAACTGTATTTAACGCATCTTTATGGTGCGAGATAACCGATGCAGGCATTGGCTATAAACAAGAACTCTAAAATGAATTTCATTTTCTTACTGTATTCGTTTGTTTTTGTATCCTTTTATGTATTTTATTTTAGTATGATTGATTTCCGATTATTTTCTTTTTTTTTCTTTCTTTTTTCTCATCTGTCTGCAATTATCAAAGAAGTTAGTAGTTTAAACTTAATTTGTGTATAACCGCCTTGATTTTGTAAATTTGTAAATTAAAATTTGTTTTACACAGTTTAAAAAGTGTTAGGCTCGTGTATACAAATCCGAAATAAATTATTATTATTATTCTAGTTTCTTCTTTGATAGCTCTCACACACGATAGTATGGTTATCACAATCACAATTGTAGTGTGTCCGTAGTATTGCCAGTAAGCGTGAAATTCAGGTTAAGTTTTTAAAATGAAATTGGATTTAATCAGTTAAAAAATATTCGTTCTCACTCTTTCTCTTTTTTATCCTTTACTTTTTTTTAAGGTGTTGCCTAAGCTCAGGGGACAACCCTATGATGCTCACAGCACAGCTTAGTCGGAAGGAAATTTAGGGAAGGGGAGATTGGGAAATTTTAACCTGACAAATGTTGCAAGTGAGCCACAATTTTTGGCATGAAATTTTTACTGTGCAATATCCCAGTGGCTTCACAAGTACAATTCTTGTCAGTAGGATTTCCTCAACCACTGGTATCCAGAAAAATCGCCGTGTCCTGTGTGGGATTCGAACCCACGCCAAAAGGGAGGAAACTCTGCGGACGTGCGCCTCAGCCCACTCGACCACCGGCGTGGGTTTTTTCCTCCTTTAGAAGCCCCTGTACAACCCGGAGGCCAGATGATTTGCACCCGCTGCACCTCCCCACCCCATGACTGGCCCTGCAATAAGAAGTTAACGGATGTTGAAAAAATTATTCCAATAATAGCATTAAATAGCATTAGTTTCTTGTTTTTCGTCCCTTGTAACCAAAGCTCAAAGGATAAAGGAATAAATTAATCCTATTTCTCATCCTTCTATTTCCTTCTCTCATTAAAACCGTGATTTTTCATCCTAATGCTACATTGTGAAAAATCTTTCCTACCCGTCTTTACATTCGTGATTTTAAATTAAAAGATTTCAACTACAGAACCTCGTTTCCTTTATATAATACAAAAAGTACAATTCCCTCTGAATCTTTCCACTACTTAACTATTGATTTGTGCATATTTTTCTATCGAAAGCTTATAACACAATTTTTATGGCGATAATCGAGAATACATACTTTTACGCTTGATAATGTTGGAGAGCACCTATAGTTTTTGACTATGGAATGTGCTAGAAATGAAGAGTTTCTAATATTCCAAAACTTCCATAGATTACGAAAATTGATTAAAAGTAATAATCGTTAAAAATAAATGCTTAGAAAATTAACATAACTTGAAACTGAAATTCACATTTCTCGATTCTAATAAATATTTCAAAAAACAATTGAAAATGTTGTGTCTATTAGAAACAAAACTGGCTATGTTCCATTTAGGTAACGTTGCAGGTTTTCAAACTTTGCAAAACTTTTACATAAATAATTAAAAAATCTGTTGGATAAGATCATGGCTTAAATGGATCTGCGTGTCGTACCAACCTCTCCCAAGTGTACTTTGTAAAAAAGAAAAAAAATTATCCAAATTGCAGAATTCGAATTTTATTGTCATGTAAATTATATTGAAATGTTGAGTTGTATCATATCTAGCAGATTATGTAAATCAAACTTGTAATGATTGTCCTTCTGAAGAACCCCAAATAAAACTGTAAGCGAATGTAATTTGATGAGTAATATTGTAAGGCGCTCAAGCCAAGGTAGTTCAAAATTTTGTATTAGTGCATAGCAAAATTACTTTCAAAAATCGAGCCGATTTTTGTAGATCTAACCCACTAAGTTCAACTTTTATGTGAAACCACTATAATGCAACATGAGAATAAGGGGACAGACGATAAACAGATAGAGCGGGAAAAAGAGCTGATGGAAAAACGGTTCAGGCTAAACAAGCATGGGGGTGGAAAAGTGAAAATTTTGACGATCGTGACATATCTAAGGGTTTTCGCCGAGTGCATAAAAATTACAAACAGAAAGAATGGGAACCAGAAAAGAAAATCTTAGGAGCAGTCACTAAAATTCGAGGTTCCTGGTTAAAGGTGTGGACTACGTACAGTATCTAACACTTTGAGTCGGACAGAAACACAAGAAGTGTTATAATTAAATATTTTTCAAAAAAGAATGATAAATAACAAAATTAAATAAATTATTTTCAAAATCTGAAATATTCTCTCTGTACGAAAAAAAACAATCCATGTAACTAATTAATTATTGCCGAAAACAACAACAACAACTATACAGAGTGTTTCAAAACCCTCTACGATCAAAGTAGAGCTATTAAAATAATTATATGTAAAACCCTTTTTGAGATATTTGGAATTTTTCTAAAATCTGGCCAATTTTTTCTAAAATACCAAAAAAATTTTTTTTCCTTTTAAAAGTCACATTTTCATCTGTTTTTCTTCTTCTTTAGAATCAACAGTACAAAAATCAACAAATCAACACAAATCTCGACACAAGGTGTGATAGTTATTGCAAAAACCTTTACGTACAGTAAATATTTAGTAAATAAAATAAAATTACCGGGGTACAAACTCAAAAGATACAATTTCCGTATTTTATTGACTTTCATTTATTTATTTAGGAAGAATATCAAATTAAATATCAAAAACATGAAAAAAATGTGTTTACTGTAATATACGTTCATTAATTAAAATTGTTTTTTACATAAAAATGCCAAAAAAGTATCTACCCAACTGTGCCTCTAAATGAACCCACAAATGTCAATAACATTCAGGTCAGATAATTGTGGAGGGCTATCGGATTTCGGAAAACTATTTTGGACTTACAATGTTATTCGCGCCAAGAATTCAGTTCATTCGCAATTCTTTTTAGATGTGTTTTAAGAATATTTAAATAGATACGTTGGTTCGTAATTTCCTTTATGAAGGGTAAGTCACCCACACCAGTTGAGGACATGCATCCCCAGACCATAACAGATCCTTCGCCGTACTTGGAAAGACCCCAGATATTCCCTGTATTAAACGCGGTCTTTAGTTTTCTCCAAACTGAATTATAAACGTAAACAAGATCTAGCCAAATATTGTTTCAGAATTTTCATAGGATTGTAATAGCTTAATTTACCTTACGCCAAGAAGGAAATATCCTTATTTAACACTAGAACTACCAAGCCGGTCATTTTGACTGGTAACCTCTCTTTCAGTTGCATTATTCAGCGTATTATTTCTATCCTTGTTTTAAGCATCTCGGTAGTCCTAGTGTGAAATACTTCCATATGAAATTTTGACGAATTTTCCTATTATTTTTGCATAAAGCAGGTTTTTTCGTGCCACTCTTCCGCTATAATTTGGTTTTCGCAACATTCTTCTACAGATTTCAGCAGAAACTTTCTTATTTAAATCATTTTCAACCATTATTACTAATTTTAGACCCGATAGGAATGGATTTTATAATGTATTTAGTATTCCTTAACACTTTTCGGACGAATAGATATTTTCGGCACTATTCTATTTTCGATTTTTATAATATCGCGAAGAGATAATTTGCTCCTAACACAAATTTTGACAATTTCCCGCACAGACTTTTCTACTTTAAAGTTTTAGACTATAATTCTCCCTTGTTCTTCATTTTTTGCAACATTTTTCATTTAAAAAATATTAGGAACATTTACTTAATATCGCACTGCTGTCCGGCTCCAAGCGAGAAATACTGTAGAAGCTAAAATGACGAAGAAAACTATATAGAAGCACTTTAGGATTATTGATAAATGAGATAATTGTGAAGAAACCCATGATAAATTATATGGAATTGCGTTCAAGAAGAAATAGCACCGGCTTAACAGTGATATAACATATCTGACATTTTTATGATATGCAGTGAATAAGCCGACGATATAATGTTTCAGTTTCATATCAAGAACCTGGATGTGTTTGAGCATTGATGCTTTTAAGGTTAGAAAATACTTTTATATATCTCAGGCTATGAGGACATGAGTACTTCTATCGATAACGCGGTGGTTCATGTTTCATAAGGACATCCAAGTTTTAGAAAGTCAAAAAGTTCCAAATATCCAACACCGTTTTATTTATAATTCAAATCAATATTCGCCATATGTACTTACATGACTCCTTCCATGTTTACCTCAAGTTTAAGAATATTTAATGTATAAGGTCACAAAAAGGCCACTTTGAATCATCAATCAATAAATTATTGGGATTTAAGAGATTGCAAAAAGGCTGATTGTATTCTGATCTTTGAACAACCAGTCATCAATGAACACTGTAAGACAACATGATCAGAGTAATGTGTAAGTTTTGATATTGGACTGCATTTTCAGGCCGCTCACTGTATGTTCCCGATGGTTTTATTTTTAAAATTTCATGGTACTATCATAGGAGAGCAGAATAATTAAAGGTATCAAAATACCTACTTAAAGCTTTAGGGAAAATTGCATTTCCGTTATTTTCACTAGGGGTGGTATTTTTGTCTAGAAATCCTCCATTAAAGTTATACAACCAAAGTAAAGTAAACATAATCAACTTACTGTAGCCATACTACTTTAAGACTTCTACAAGTTCATTAATTTGAATCTTCTCACATTCTAATCGATCCCAATTAAATACCTGATAACCGTGAGAATCATGAAAACCTCCTAAACGATATAATTACCCATAAATTCCAACAGTTACTTAGCATTCATCAATAAAAATTGATTTTTCATAAACACGACAAAGCTCCAGTTCACACCTCATTTTCAGATCGAAGAAAAGTGAAAACCGACGTTACGCCACTGACTAATTAAATTGCTCCAGAGACGGCGACAGATTAACCTTCAACTTGTGCTGGGGCCGAGGCCCTCAGCACTTGTTAAGTTTTATTAATTTAATAAGTAACTAACAAATTTAATTTATTAGAGGTACGAAAAAACTCCCACACATACGTGCTGGTCCAATGCAATAGTGTTAGTGCTCAGCAGTATATCTACAGTAAAACAATCTGAAATCTATATATATCGTTTTGGTTGGCACACACACAACACACACATTCACAGCTTCGTACGGATCGTTCGACAGGTGTTGCTGGTTGCGAGCACTTTCTAACGCCAGGGAATCCTGCCGAGCTTAGCGCACAATTGGTGTAATTAATTTGATTTAATAAGCGTTTTCATCTTTTATTACAAGACGACGGTAATTTGCACTTGAGCCCACCGGAAACGAGCGTCACGGTGGCTGGTACTGCTAACATACGGCACTCACGATCTAACCGAAACCTGTAGACGCACTAAGTACGGAAATATCAACCTCAGCGGGCTCCGCGGCACGAAAGACTTGGGCTGTCCGTTAGCCAAAGTCTTGTCTTGCTGTTGCTGTTGCTGTCTGATCGTCTGAATCACCCCTCGGCAGTGATAAAGACAGCAGATAAGAACGAGTTGCATGGGATTGGCTGGTGCCACTGATTTGCAGTCTCTTGAGCTGTTGACATGGCTGCACTTGCCGTTCGCGGAGTAGGAGGGCTTCCTGTATCGGACGGATGGTTCTGTGATTCCGGCAAAGTTCGGGCAACAAGTCAAAAGGCCTAAAATTTTTCCATAAAATTTAAGAATTCAGACCTTTGATGATTGAAAAATTCCGGAGCGGGGTATATAAAAGTCTCTTTTCGTGGAAAAATCTTCGAGTTCTAAAACTAAACAAGCAACGTGCAAACCCCTCCCATTTGGCTTCTCCTTCTTGCTGCTTGTTTATAAATGACATGAAAATGGGCGGATACCACCCTCCCGGACGTGTTCAATGGCCGGCCATTGCTATGCAAATGCGCAAAACTGTGCTCTCCGGCTTCCATTGGCGTTACGGCATGCGCAGCTCATCCCTGGAAGAATTTCTGGCTTAGACAGGTGCAACGCGGTCCATTGCGCTGAAAACGAAGGAGATTGTGTGGCATGTGCTCGCTTCCACCTTGAATTTGGGTGTTGTATAGAATCCATCCATCCACCTTTAAAGTGTTCTCAGAAGTGAATTTTGTCTGGAATCTGGAATGCGAGATATTGAATTTTATAAGGGATGAAGCACCAAATAAAGAGATGATTAAATTATCCCTTTTCCTCCTGGAAGGAGCCGGTCCATCCCTTTCACTGCTCATTCCACATGTCACCTTTTCGTCATTTTTCTGCCAGTGTTTGGAGGGAGTTGCTTCTTTTTTTGTTCTCCCCGTTCCCGGGAACACTTTCTTCCAGTTTTAATAATTCTCCCCCTTTTGCCTTTGAGACTTGTTTTATCCCTTTTAGTAACAGGAAAATTTATAAAAGGAATTTTTATTACAAAAATTCACTTGATTCTTCTTGTTGAATATCTTAAGGATTTTTGGGTCAGAAATTCCGCGGTTTATTTCATTCCGTTCGGAGATTGCTGTCTTTTGTTCCTTTGGAGACGCTCCCACTTGCGGTTGTTACGGTTACGTTAAGAAGCGATTCGCAAAGGTAGTCCGTACTCCTCGTACTTTTTTTAATTTAATTCTGAACAAAAATTTTATCTACATATTTGGATACTCCATTGATCAGAGGATCAGCTCTGACGGCCTTTGAAAAATGTCTAAATTCTTTTACTTTTCCTTGACAACTTCTTTACGTTATTACGTCTGTCCTTTCTCTACAGGAATAGGGAACCTTTCCCTTCCAGGTTAATGTTAGTGCGATTATTTAAGTTTATGGAAGTGACTCTTAAAAGCTTCCGAACTTAAAAGGTAGATTAAATCAAATTGAGGATAAAATTGCTTCCTAAGGAAAAGGTACACAATATAATTTTATCTGTTGTTTTTTAACTGAGAATCTAATTTCGCAAAAAAGGTGCATGGAATATCTTAGACGAAGAGCATGTATTCGAAGTAAAGAACACTTGACCAGGTTCATAAAATGCATTTGATTGTTTGCTAATGTGCAGTGGAGGGGTAAGAAGTTGAGTCATGCTTTGTATTGATTGCTTCAAATTTGTTTACCTGAAAAAAAGAATATTTGAGTTAAGAAGAAAAAAACGAAGCTAAGATTTGCCTGTATTTTGGGTCAATTTCAAGCTTCTCTAGTTGAACTTTAGGTATAAGGATCAAGGGCTGTGATCTGAATTTCAGACCATCCCACCATGATGAATATCTTTTACCGAGGGCAGTTATTAGTGGGTACCCCCGCATATTGTGATCTCCCGCTCATGAAATCTATAATAGTGCCTGAAGTTCCAAGAGTTCGCAGTTTACGCCCACGGGCGACACTATCTATAATTTTCACCTGGACTTCAAAATTGTTCCCATTTCTGCTCAGTTTCGGGCACATTCACAGTGAAGCGTTGAGCAGTTTCCCTTTTCAACACATTTTCACATTTTACTGGAGGACAAATTGATTACCGGGTGAGATCCAAGAGAAATCAACGAATCCGGTAAGTCACCGTTTGGTGCGGATTTTAGACAGGAGGCGTCATCGGTTCGTACCTTCTTCAAAATGATGATGTACTAATGCCCATCCACTTACAGACCGCCTGCAGGCCGTGGTCCGTAAGATCTGAACTGACAGTCAGGTCCTCAGATTATGGACTGTCAGGTCGTTCCTGACAGATTTCCTCTGTAGTTTCACCACACACTAGGACTGAAATCGCCGGATCGATCAGTTTGTTTCTGAGCAGAATGGTAACTATTATTTGTAGAATGCTAGCAGATCTTTGTATCCCTTCTCTCGAAGCGCCCTATCCGAAAAATACTTCGATTTCACTTGTCATTGCAAGCATTATGACGTCAGTAAACAAATTCTGATACAAACTCTTCCTTTTTTCCATCCGCAATGCTCTCATGTAGAAAATTACGTACGAAATATAAAAATATCACCTCAATCTTTTTCATGGACTGTGGAAAATATAAAACTTTTTTGAAATCCTGCCTGAAGGCCATGGACGACAGGCTTTGCGCCACACACACGGGCAGTTTCTTATCAGTTTCAATGAACTGCAGGCATTGTCCATTGCCTGTCCGGCGACCTGCATGTGTGTGTTGAAATTTGCCGGCCGGTGCCTTGGCTGTGAGTGCATTAAGTAATATGAAAGAACCAACACTAAGGATGGCTAGACCTCCTGAAGCATCTCTTGCCACTGACTCGAATGGTCTCTCTTCGAGAATTGTGATCTGATATTTTACGAACTTTTATACTCATGACTCAACAGGTGTTCTTATGATCGGAAAAGTCCCAAATTATGCTTTAAATTAGTTTGAGAACTAAGCTCTAGTTTTTAAAGTACTTTGAATGAATAAACGGGCAAACCGCGAAACTTAGACTTTGAGGTTTTTTGTTATCCTCTCATAGCAAATTTTTAACTTACTTATACACTCAATGATGTACAATAGAGGAGGTATTAGTCTGATCACCACAGCTCGGTTATATTAAACATTGGACAAAAAGCAATATTGCGTAACATATACAAAAACTACACGTGTAGATAACTACTTTATACTTAAAAAATTTGAAATTTTTTAAAATAATTCATAATAACTATGGTAGCGAACTGTGAAGATGATAATTTGGAAATTGTTAACTTCCTATAGGAATCGATTAATGAACGTGTAATATTTACATAAGTTACTGGATATTACATCGTTGAACAGGTCCAATTAAAGCTTCCGATTTGAAGCACATTTGTTACGCGCTTTTTCTTTCACGGAACTTTGCCGGTTAGAACTGGAGATAAGCCGGTCCGGTCCGGGCGCCATGCGGTTTTTATATGATTCCGGGAACTCTGGCGAAAACTTAAATCCGTACGATGAAATTCCATTTGTTGCTTAAATACTAGTAGAATTTTTTTTACAAAAACTCTTAACAACCCAACAGGGCAACGCTAAAATGGTTCTTCACGAACTCAAAAACTTCGTGGCATATAGAGATAAATAAATGGAAAAAAGAAACCTCTAAATATATTTACCTTTTGATCCTTTCCTTAATATCCTATTCTCCTAGGTCCAATCCCCTTTTAGTCCGGTCTAATTTTTCTGGCTCTTCGCTCCGCACCTTTTTGCCTTGTTCGCCTTGCTCCCCGTCCTTTAATTTTTCTCTGCCTTAAATGCCGTATTCAAATTCGCCACGAACCAATCTCTTTTTCCTTTAATTTCAATTTCTGAAATTTTTCCCGACCATGTTTTGAGTTTTTTTTCCAAATTTCTAGTATCAGTTGAATTTGAATTTGAATTTTTGAGTTTTCTTAAAATTTTTTTATCTTTTTGCCTTATTCATTATCATCTCGGCAATTCTAGAAATGAATTATTTTTCTCAGAAAATTTTTCCTTTTCAATTTATTTGTAACTTACAATTCTGGCTTTTGTTCGATAATTTTTTTTCAGTTTTTAAAATTTTGAAATTTCTACCCGGACCATCCCAAGAATATATTTAAATTGTTCAGACGTTTGAGTTCCGGGAGTAATTTTATCTCGATTGATTTTAGTGTTTAGGTTAAGTGAAAAATTTTTTTGGTAAGTATCTGTAAGTATTTTTCTGGTAAGTATCTTTTATAAATTCCATGAAAGTAAACTATAAATAAGTACATTTGATGTCCTACAGGCAATGATTTTCCAAGATTCTGGCACTTCCTGGTTCAGTTTACATAATTTCGAATTTAAAAGGTAATGATTGATCCTAACACTGCTAACATAAAAAAATGTCTTCCGACTAGTTATCCTCACTAAGTCATTTCACATTCAAGAGTTACCTAATAATTAACCTTGCTAACACATAAAATTATTTTCCTATCATCACTGAGTTATTTCAAATTCGATCCGGCCGATTTATTTACCTTTCCCTTCTTCTTCATCTGAGTCATCATGTTCATCGTCCCATTCAATTCTAATAGCACCCTTGCAAGCATCTTTTACATCGAACTCTTCAGGATTTTGTTGTTGCTGTCCTAGAAATAGAGCATTTCACCTTTGAAATTCAGCACCAACCTCAACTTGTCCAGCATCGATATCTTCTTACAATTGTCGTAAATACTTTCTATCTTCTTATATACGATGAGCAGATACCGGAAAGTCCAAAGTGAGACCGCTGGGGCATGATTTTTGACTGGACTGTATGCGTACATTCTATGATGATGGAACCAGATCATAATCCGCGATCGGGCAGCCGCTTCATATTGTTTGGGAAATATGCTGCAGGATTTCGAAATGGGTGTAAATTAGCTAACAGGTGAGTTTCGTATTATTAAGGGAGGATTCAGTGAAGTTGGTCTCAAAAATTGTACACGATTGCATGGCAAAACTAAATCATGTTGGGAAGCACAATTTATTTAGTCTTGTTTGAGTATCTGCACGCTTTTCTATTGGAAAAAAGGAAAGAACGCTTCCATCTTTGCTGGGTCCAAAACTGGTAATAGGACCTTTTTATCTGAATTCTCGAAGTATACTTTGGATAATTAAAGGAGTATTTTTGGATAATTAAAAGACTTTTTGGAGAGGAGCAATGGGGGTAACTCTATCGGAGTGCTCTAAAAATCAATGAATTAATCAGTCAATAGCCTTTTTTCTACGAAGTGGCTCCTTTTATTAATATTGATAATAATGGTGCTATTATTGCAGGTGTAAGTCATGGAATTCATATTTCGTATATTTTTGGAGGAATGAGAAAGCTTTTTAGATTTTCTTCTTACTTTTTAAATTTGTATGAGGGGGTTTCAAGAGATCACGATATCTTTAGAAATTTACATAAATTTTGAGTGTGTGTTATTCGATCTCAAAGCAAAATCAGTACTGAAATAAAACTTAAGTGGAAAACCTTTACGTGTGCGAACACGAAATTGAACTCTTCAAGTATGAAACACGTACCTGTAGTAAAAGCTATAAATCGAAAGCGAATTTTAACGTTATCGTTCCAGGGTCATTTGTTTCAAAGACCATTATCCCAAAACCGTTCTCTAAACGTGTTTTTAGAATATTGCCCTCTCTGAGATTTGCTCTTTCTATCCATACCCCCAGTAAAATCCATTGCTTATGTCGACATCTTTGTGTGCGCCATTTCGGAGTCCGACCAGAAGAATCGATTTTAATGCACCAATATAAATTCAATGTCTCACTTGGAGTTGCCTGATCTAAGTTCTAACATAAAAATAAAATAAGCACCCTGAAAACACCCTAAATATCCATTTAGGTTTGGGATGGTTCGTGTATATCCCATCGATAGGGCAAAGTAGTCAATTCGATAATCTAAGGGAACGAATCAGACTCTTTTATCGGGCGGAAAAATAAGATAAATTTTGTAAAAAATTTGAATACAAAATGCTGGAGCTCTCATCGAAGACTGAACGAGATTAAAAGCTCAGTAAGTGAAAACTCATTCACACATATCCCATGAGGCTCCCATAAATCACTTCCTTAAATTCGACAGCAACAGTACGGACACAAGACAGCGAAAAAGTTAAAGCCCTGGTACATCACATGAAAATCTTCAGGTCTAGGGCGGTTGTACTCAGTATTCAACCCACACATAGCATCCGAGGCTTCAGCATCCACCCGTTTGCCGTTCATAGTCCTTGCCGACAGGACGATTGACTCAATATCACACAAATCCTTTATGGAAAATAAACTGCGCGAAATCTCTCCATAAATCAACTGTGCAAGATTTCACTGATACTCTGGACTGTGAAGGATACCCACGATTCGACGATATTACGCGAAGGCTTTTAAGTGTGCTCCTTGGCAGGATTTACATAGCTTTAACTCAGCCAATTGAGATGATTTCTTTTATTTTCAGTAGACATACTCGTCTTTGGTATATCTGTGTTTAAAATGCTAATTTTTTACATGTGTTGACTGTCTAAAAGACATCACTTGACTGGATTCGCTTTACTTTCGTTAAAATTTTTGGAAACTTAAGCGTTCAAACCTCACTTCTCGCTAATCAGGCAGTTGCTTTCTACTATTAAAATTAATTTATAATTTGTGAAGTGATAGAATCAGGCCGGTATTGTAGTAATCAATAATTTAAAAAATATCCTTTACAGTATCAGGGGATGAAGATTATTCTATTTTTTGCAGGAGCCGATGGTTACCCTCTGAGCTTAGTTGTGTTGTTTGTTTAAATTGAAG
>QYTT01085561.1:15952-52463 GCA_006980735.1 Dasypogon diadema | reverse complement strand
TTGTCCGTGGGGCTTTGTATAGTTGGCTTTATATATCTTTACGTAAATTACATTATTTATTTACACTAACTTATTTTTAACTTCTTCTGGTTTTCAGTGGATAATACAACAGCATCAGCATCAGACATACACAATACTTGTCTAGGAGGAAGTGTGTGCCCAGGACAACTTAACCGGCTACAGCTTGGTCTAAAAATATTATCCAGTTATTCTCTTATATGTCGCTTTTAAAAAGGAAGTTGAATAGTGAAAAGAAACATCCAATTTTCCTGAAATTAATAGAATTATTTCCTTTAGTTTGCTTGCAGTAGAAAAATTAAATAATATTCTGCCGGGATTGGGAGAGGAAACTTTTCCGGAACCGCATATTACATCATTCTCTGGTTGCTTTGATAGACTAAACATTTTTCTGGAGTTATACTTACTTCTAATACAATCATTATAATCAGCTATCATTCATATTAAAAGACAAGACTAGTCACTTTCCAAGAGTGGCATCTGACGACACAGTATCCTCTGGTTAATTGCAACGTAAGTATGGAGAGCTAACAATTGTTTTTTCTTTCTAATATGAAAGTATTATGACTCCAAAACCCTCATCCCTTTTTATCTTCCGGAAAGAATATCCCCATTTTAGGTCAAAATACCGAAATACTCACATAAAAACATAGCTACTACTTCAGAAAAGGGGGCTAGTAGCAAATGTCGGTCTTTGGTCACAAAGTGTGCCACATTTCATTTAGTACCTCGTCCAAAGTTTCGTATTAAGGAAATAAATTTAAGGATACTAGTTACTATTCGAGGGGAAATCTCCGAGAAGAGTGTAGAGATATAGAAGAACAGTTTTTCCAAAGAGAAATCCGTTCCAGAATCTAGCAACTTTTCCAGGAAAGTAGTGATGTTTTTTTAGAATTAAACGGGCTAACTTCTGGTTTCTATGATAGAAGAAAGGACACCACTTCGACCACAAAACAGAACCTCCCTGACCTACAGAGAAGAGGAGACGACCAAACGTGACAACTATATAAAAAAAACGCCTGCTACTGAGACGACAGTTGAGGCTACGACCTCTTCAGTTTGTGGCCATGTAATCAAAACAACAACGTTTGTCCGAACTGAAGAGGAAAATCAGGAACAGATATTTCGAGCCGGTCATCATCAGCCTGGAAGGTGGAAAATTGTGTTCTAGACCATTAGAGTTTTGTTCCAGACCACCCCTCCTTAACCTAAAATCACTCTTTTCCCCTCAAATTTACATTTGAAGATTTTTCGTTCTTCAAATGAAGTGTAGTCTCTTAAATGCTCATAACCCTACAGGTCCAAGAATTTCTTCAGCTGGTGTTTCCATCTTTCTGTATGCATAGCCTGTAGGAAGAAGGATTCTTGTTTTGGAACCACGTTTTATCAAAGGCCTCTACTTCATTTAAGGACCTTTACCGTTTTCTCTTCAAGTCTGATTTTAATTTTGGAAATAAAAAAAACAGATGAGGCCAGATCTGAGAACTGTAAGGGGGTCGACACCAAATTTACAACCGGAAATTTCTTAAAATTTCCCTTCTCTCTCTCTCTCTCGAGCGAAATGTGCAGGAGTATTGTTTTGGTGGAAGACAATTTCTTCATGAAGCCTCCCTGGTCTTTTTTTGACAATTCCCCTTCCAATTTTCGAGCACATCTTTATAGGAAGCTGTGATCGTATTCTGTCCTTTCAAAAAGTCGACTGGGATCACCGCCACTATCCCAGGAAACTGTGGCTATTTTGTGGATAAAGTCACATGCCCTACTTGATACTCCCCAATCCACGTCTTCAAGAGACAAAGAAATAAGCTCACATCAATATCTCCAGCCGTGTTCAAAAGATATAAACATTAATAGAAGATTAGTGGATTTAGTGCAGGATGTGTTCTACGTGTCCACGGTTCTGAGGAATGTAGGTCCTCGCTTGTAAGATCCTTCAAGTAGCCCCAGTAGTGAGGTCAAAAGATCTGGTCTCCCATATCCAATCCAGCGGGAATCATAGATATCAATTATATCAACGATGGAGAACGACCTCCGGATGTAAATGATGATAATTTTCAAATTATTGCTCTGGGAATTAAAGCATGAAATATTGGAACTTTTGGCAAGACTGGATAAACTAGAATTTACTCCTCTTTGACACACATTCACTTTTCATTCAAGTTCTTAAAGAATAAGAGCCAGAAACCGGTCCTCTGTGCGTCTACTCCTTTGTCTGCCACAATCGACAGTTCGATGACTTAAGGATCCTGTCTCAATCAGTCAACCCTTCCGCGCACATTCTCAAAAGTCTTTCGATGTGGAGTTCTTTTTTTTGGAATAACCGTAAATAACAACCATATCCACATATTCTTCATTCATAAATGTCAAATCCGAAAGAGTCAAAGCTGAAATTCAAAATAAAACCCAAGTCCTAACCAAATTCAATATTCCAGCCAAAGCGGAAATTATAGTCAAAGCCCAATTCCTAATCAAAATCAAAATTCAAGTCAAAACTGTAATAATTACTAGGAAAGGGTTGAAGAAAGCCACCGGGTAAAAATCAGTAGGGAATGCCCGCTGCAAATCACCTCCAAATTGAAAATGTTGGTCGTGCTCACTGACCTTAAATGCATGACTCCAATCGCAGAACTGTCGGGAAGCCGATGGTGTCGGATCTTCTGAAGGGTTGAAGATATTGACGTGGTTTTTTTTGTTTTTTTGAAAGACCCTTGAAGGGCGCAACTTTTTTTGAAGAAAAAAACAAAAACAATGCAGGCAGAGGGATAATTTTTCGGGACGAAGGATGAAATATTGAATTTTTAACTTAAGTTCTAGAAAGTTGTATCTATAGTTCTCACTAAATCAAGAAGTCTGCTATTTGAATTGGATACATTATAATTCTCGTAAAGGCATGAAAAACAAAAGATGTCTTGAAAATTCGTACAAAAAAATAATGAAGATTTGTCACAAGAAAAAGTGTCCTTAGAAGATCTGTTGGGAAGCACGCCTTGTTTACATTCATAAATATCTTTCTTTCATTACACAGTTTTGAAGTATACCACTATACCAGTCATACCAGAGGATTATTAATGATTGCATTTCAAATCAAAACTGTTACCTCGAAACGAATATTTCTTGCCTTTTCATAATTATTTTTGATAAAAATATGTGTGGAAAATAATTTAGGAAATTATAACAGTTCTGTTTGAATTAAATAAACTATAAATAAATAATTGGGGTTCGGACCCCGCGGACCCCTCTGAATACGTGCCAGATGACCAATAACAATTATCTAAATTTTTGGTGGAAGAAAAAACAAGAGACCGAACCAGATTCGACTTTAAAAAAAAAACTCTCTTTACTTATTACTCCTGCCCGATAATAATTTGGAGCTAAGGAGAATAAGCTAAAGGGAAAAATAAAAAGCTGGCTGGCTTTTTATTTTTTCGAGCTAAGAATAATAATTTTTTAGAGCTTGTTATTTTTTTTAAACAAATATATAAAGCCAACTTGGCTTTTTATTTTAATAAGTGGAAAGTAGTTAGTTGAAATTTTTTTTCGAGCCTCTTTTATTTGCTTCAAATTATTGCCGGCTAGAATAACAGTTAAAGAACTCGTTTTTGTAAAAAAAAAATGTAAATTTTGAAAGAGGACTCCACGGACAACCTTCTGGTATAGTTTATTTAACTGTACGATCACAAATTCTATTAGCTTTTTTAGTTTGAAAATTAAAAAATACCAGTTATTTCTGGTCCCTGAAAAAAAAACATATCAAAATAAGTACATTTTTGTTCACGTTTTTCTTCTTTAACACGTTGACTGACCGGCATTTAAAAGCTCTCTCACGACAAAGGCATTTTACCACGTAGTTCTCTCACGAAAGCTTTTATGTTAATTTTGGCAGTGTCAACGTGTTAAAATAATTAAAAATCAAAGTACAACTTTTAGGTTTTTCTTAAGTACTTTTATGTGTAGAACACTCTTGGAAATTGGTGCATTCCCCCCCTCTCGCCACTAATTTTGAGCATACACGTTCATACATACACAAACATAAATTTACGAATAAATAGTGGTAACAGAACAACGCAAGTTTGGTCGTCTGCTCAACTTTTAAGAGGTACATTTGTATAGAAAAGCTACATCTTTATTTTTTTTTAAATAATTTTTGATGTTTTTCAGTTCCATATGCTTAACACAGCCTTATTAATTGAAAGAAAAACCCCAAAAACCTATTTTTCTACACACATGTAACATTCACAAGTTGTGCGGACTTATAAAAGCAGAAACTACACATGCATTTCACACATTCCTTTATCCAAATTTTAATTCAATTCCATATCAGATTTATCATCGCTCATTATTCGATGTTTTTTCCATAGAAAAATTAAATATGTATTGGCAAATTTCTAGATACTGATTTTAGCTCCATCTATAACGCAAAGTGTGAAACTTCAAAAGCACCAAAACGTACGGAATACTGCCAGATTTGGTTTGTAACATTGAAAAAAGTTATTGTAGTTTTTTAAGACTTTCTAGTAAAGACAGAAACCGTAAACTTTTTATAAAATTTTTGGTTGTATTCCAGAATGCAATTTTCACCTACTTGCAAAAAGACAGCGCTGCTGCTGCTAAAGAAGAAAAAGTGGATTTGAACTCCATTCAACTGGGATTATTTTCCTCAATAGTTGAAAATTGAAATTTACAAAAATATAACGTAGTTACAAGGCTATTCTGAACAATATAAAATTTAATAAAACATTTGATTTCTGTAGAGATGTTCAGAGTACAGTCGACGGCTATTCGGATAGCTTCAATTACTGGCAGAGTAATTGTAGAACTGATATTTTAATAAAACTATTTTATTGTCAATTACTGTATTGTTATAAATATTACAAATTATCTCAAAAACAGTTTTAATAACTTTAATCTGCGTATGGATATTCTAATTAGCCTTTTCGAATATCTGTGTATCCTAATATACAAAACAGATGTGTAAAATTTCAAATTAATTTTTAAAAAATCAAATTACTTTTGAATGGTATTTTAAGTAGAAATAAATATAATCCGGTTAAAATTTAAGAGTACTGAGATATTTTTAATATTGAATTCTTTGCTAGCGGTCTGCCATAAAATTGTTTACCTTACATTTATGAAATTGTTTACGCATCTGGAGAGCTTTTTATTTATAGAAAAAAAGAATTACGGGATATTTCCTTTGTGGTGGTCCAAAAAAAGGGGGTGATAGAACTCACCTAGACAAAACAAACAATTGTATGGCAGGGGGCGGGGGGAGGTGGTAATATCAACCTTTTCCGAGTTAAAAGGTGATTATTAAATTCTCATTTTTGGTGGAGGTCACCTTAATATTTTGTTAATATCTTTTTTTTTCACAGCAGAATCAATCCAAGCGCGATTTTATTAACTAAATGAATTGTTAATACGAGAGTTTAAAAACCTTTAATAAATCGTCGCCCTTCCATCTATCAACAAAGCTATTCATCTTCGATTAAAAACCAAGTTATCTATCATTGTCCTCCGAATTGCGAATGTATTTTGGGAATTTCGATTTTTGTTGTTGTTGTTTTCAATTAAAGAATTTCTGTATTCAGAGATCGAATGGCCTTAGGTTAGGTTAACAAGGAGGATGAGATAGAACTTCACTACACAAAAGAGTCTGAAACCTCTGCTACGTCTGTCTACACGTCGTCTGCTGGAAGACAAAACTTTTTCGTAATGCTGGATATAATTACTACATTTTTTTTATTAAACCGATAAAATAAATAATGGTAAAGATATGCTGTGACACTTTGATCCGATTTCAGCAGCTCCCAGCCAATAAAACCGTGTTAAGATTTTGATGTGCAAGTTGGCCTTCGCAAGGACACAAGGTGCGCTCCTGGCATTAACTGGACCCTTTTAAATTCTACATTGCTGTGGATAATCCACCTCTCGTTAACATTATTGGTGACTATCATTGAAGAGATATAGACGCCGTAGATCGCTATTCCCAGGTTCTTTTTTGTTTTTCTATTCGGTCTCTATTCTGTACTTGGACCCTTCTTAATAAAACGCAATTGCACACATGAAAATTAAAAATTATAGCGAAAATTATTTATTTGATCCTAATATGTAAATTTTATAGAAATGATTTAGATCGTAAACCATTGGTTGCAAACGATGGGTACTTTAGCTATGTACCCTGCTTGCTCACTTCATACTTTCTTGCATGCTTACAGAAAAATCTGAATAGTGTGTGCGCCAACTATAGTCGCGATTGTTATAAATCCCACCTATACAAGACAAGGTTTTCAACAGAACTCTAAATAAGTCAAGTCACCTCTCTTCTTACTAAATATCCTATAATCACAAAACACAAAGGCAATTTCCTTGAAGTTTAATTTCCGCACATAATAACAACAGAAATTGTTTTCTATAAAATTCAATTTCATTGAAATTAATGAAAGGGCTTATCAACGGAATGGCGATTGCAACATCTCAGAACAATATCGGGCAAGCGAACTCATTATTATAATTAGGAACAATTCCAATCGAGCAGGTAACTTTATTCCTTAAGAAAATGAGGAAATTAACTTCCGATTTGGAAAATTTCCTGGAAATTTGAATTACATTTCGGGATTTTTCTATTTCATAAAAGATTGTACAATAAAACTTAGGCAGGAGCGTTAATTACTTTCCAAATTGAATTTAAATCTTATCGGATAAAGTGAATTTTGATGATAAAGTAAATTTGTAGACAATTAATTAGATCGTATAAAAAATTGAATAAACTACATTTCTTCCTCAAACAAATTTCCGTATGTCTAAAAATACAATTTTATAAAATTAAGGAAAATTTAAGATAAAATTAAGAAAAATAAAAAGCCTTTCCTTAAATATTTTTGTGATATTCAATTCTTATCAAGTACATTTTTAACTTCTAATAATTAATTTTATCCTACACTTTTATCTTATTAATCTCTTTACGAAAAAATTAACTCTAACACAAACAAATAATTTTATTTTATTCCATTTCTCAAAAATGGCCAAAAAGTGTAAAAAAAAATCCGTGAAACATTTTCCTGAATAAAACATTTACTACTAAAAATAAAGACTGCTCTGTGCAAGCGGGAAGCCCAGAAATTTATAAATAGCGAGTTGTTAGTCTCTTAAGAAAATAATGTAATCGGTAATGGCATTACCATTCTCATTATTTTCGGTAATGCGAGTAATGCAAAGGAATGCGCCGGTAATGCGTGAGTAATGGGCATTAAAATAATGTAATGCAACTTCCCATTCCCATTACTTGCACAAAAATAATGGGAATGGGCATTACCATTATTGAAAGAATGGTAATGGAAAGGTAATGCATTCCAAAAATAATCATTATTATACAGCTCTGGATGTGACAGACACTTACCCCTGTTTACACTAATATCCCACACGTCTATATTACCACCTAAAAAATTTCTACTGAAATTTTGGATTGAAATTTTTTCGAAAATTTGACACTTGTTAGAAAAATTTTCGAAAATTTAAAATATTTTTGCACAACCTAGTAGGTACCCCCTACACCTACCTACAGACCTACAAATTTTCATTAAGATAGACGAAAAAATATCAAAGTTATAAGCAAATCTAGCAAAATTTTTTTTAAACTTTTAAGAAAATTTGAATTGTTTTATATCCCAAGTCAGTGACCCCCCATTTTTCTAAAGATTCCAATACAGTATACAAATATCTAATTCTGGTACGTCACACCCCCCTCTCCAATCAACAGATGGTGCTCCCATTGGAATTTTTATATTGTATTTCCTTTTCATCCCTTTTTTCATATATCACATTGGATCCTTTGGATATTTTGTAATAATTTATGGCCTCGTTTAAATCTAGTAGGTTAAAAGTGTAAAAATTGCTGTGCACAACTTACAGGGTGCAAACAAAATTTGTATTTGAAATTATAATCGCTCACATAGTGCAGCGCACAATGGAATTATCGTATTTTGTCGAAAACACCCTGCGGTGCTATCGATCTAATTTCACAGATTTACTATTATTTGGAAACGCATCTTGACATCAACTGCTCATTTTAAGTTGTTGAGATTTTGGGATCATCATTGTCCGTCTTCTGCATGGCAGGCTTCAGCTCTTTCATTAAAAGAGAGGATTTATTTTGAAAGGAATTGTCATCGTTGTGGCTGCTACCGTTTTCCTCCTAATCCTCTCAATCTATTTGTTAACATTTGAAGTAGTTCTTAGATTATAAAAAAACTGCTATTATACTATTCAATTTGTAAAGAAGCCTCCTATTTTTTGTGTAGGTATGCAGAATATTTCTTATAGTTGAGAGTAGTTGCAGGTATTTACGATTATTTTGATAATTTATCCAGAGTTAAGTAAAACCCATTAATGATTTTGGATATTACCCCCTTTCTGCACACCAATTAAACTTTGCAAAACAAGTTACCTAATTACTGGCAATAAAGTGAACCAGACCTAATTATAACTCGACGGTATATGCAGCCTGTTCCTGGCAGATTTATACATCAACTGAAGCCCTTTAAAATGTACGGTTGCCCTACAAAGGTTCATACAGTTCAGAAGTGTCGAACACACTCCAGCATTTTTGTCACTGACATACGCTAAAGACTGCTGGGCTTCGGATATTATGACAGGACAAACATAACATTTGTCCCAGAGAGAAAAAAAAAGTATAAACATCCTGGCCATGGAGTTTTCATAATGATTTTCAATCGAAGAAAAACTACCCTTGATAATTTTCACAGCGGGTCCTCTCTATTAAATCGGCAGTAGAAAAGGAAATCCCAAATTACAGGTTTAATGCCTCAAATTGGTTACATTTGCAAGGATCTGTCCGGATAAGGATGAAGGAAGAGGGAAACTCTGTCTGGATAGGTTGACTACAAGGATGGGCCTAATCAAAAGCAAATTTAGCCCCAGGGAAAATTCTAAATTTGAAATGTGAGCGTGCTAACAGAACGAGTATTTATAGCGTTTATTCAATTTAGCTATAAATTGGCGGCGATATCTTGGGCTTTAGAGTCGTAGCAGGCGCTCTCTTTGCACATTATGTTTTATAAGTTTTATATTTAATGAATTTGCACGTTAAAAGGGAGTGCCTTCTTGAATTTCTATTAATAATAATTATTAGAGTAATCGCTAATTAATCGGAATTAATATTATACACTATTTGAAACATAAACGACGCGACGGTTATGTGAAGAGTTAGATATGTTTTGTGCACTTAATTTTACCTCAACAATTTAAAGATATTGATGATATTGAACCGTTTTTGTCCTTTTTTTATGGCAACAGTACACAAAATTTGCGGGCTAGGGGGTATTAAATCTAACATAATCCAAAGCTATGTAAACTAGTTCAAACAGGAAAAAGAGCAAAAAGAGAAAAGAAAAATCGGAGAATTACCCATTATGCTAACTAAAATTGTGAATTGGTAAATTGGGAAAGTTCTTTGAGCGTATGTAATCGCCAAAACAGGCACTATGAAGTTTAGGAAAAACGTTTCTACCAAAAATAAAATGAGGCAAAAGCAAGGCTCTTACTAACTGAAGCCAGAACCTTCGCAATCCTGCGTAAATTCTGCCTAGCCTCACATTTATATGATGACAGAAATACATATTACTATTTAATATTATTCCAAGGTTGGAGACTACGCACCATAGGCAACAGAAATCCATTCAAAATAAAAGGTGACCAAATGCATATTCTATCCAAATCAGAAGCAATACGTAACGAAGGGTCCAGGAGGCTCACAGGTCGGCACAGATACAATTGCCCGTCATCTGCATAAAGATGGACTCTGAAGTAGTGGACCAGTAAAAATGCTGAGAAGCAGCGGTCCCAATATAGAGCCGTGGGGTACACCCTGAGTCAGTGGTAACTCAGAGGAGAAAATGTTATCAACCATGACTCGCTGACTATGTTCTGATAAAAAATTACCAACTAAGAAAGGGCATGAGTTGCAATTAGACAATTGTGATTATAGTTATGGTTGCCCAAACTTTTATTGATGCACTTGAAAAGCTGTAAATTTACACAATTTCTTTTCTTGTGTAGGTATATCACTGAGAAAGAGAAGATTATTTTTTACTTTTTAGTGCATTTGATTTATAAAAGTCATTTATTTTAAAAGTTTTGTTAGTATATTTTAGTCATAACTATAAATATAATAATTAAGAAAATTTACGTGAAAAAACTGAAAAAAATTATTTCAAAACCCATATAACGGTTAAACATAGAAAATTGAAATGTTCCCATGATATATGTAAAACATTATGCTAAAGCGTTTAAAAGAAAAATCAGCCCCCTGCACCAACCTACAGCTCCCTCTGTACACAAATTCGAATATCACGCATTCTAACGATATTCAGGTGAAAAAAGTCTTTTATAAAGTTTCTTACAGAAGAAAAAATAAATGCCATTTAATAGTACTCAGCAAGAGCTTCAATTTGATAATCACACACGGCCCAAATTGTACAACCTCAAAGGGGGTAGTTACCACCTCCACTCCAAAACCTCCAACAAAGTGAAATTTTTTTGCCCCATTTATGATTTAGAATGAAAAAACCCCCATTTAAATCCGTCGTCCACGTTTACTACCCTAAAACTCTTCCCAAAATTGATTAGAATTTTGATACTTATGTTTTTAGCAGTGTTACTTTTGAATTGATTTGTGACATATTTGAAATCGAATTCTGAATAAACGAAACGAAAATTGTTCAATATAAAATGAATATTAAAAATTGTGAACAGTACTTTAAAATGAGATTTAACAGGTGAATTTTTGCTTAGAACAATTCCCCTCCTAACCCTAAGCCAAATTCAATAAATTCAACAAAAATATTCATTTACTACTATAATTTTTATGGAATAAGTATGTGTGGTGTAACCCTCAATGTTGTCTGCCAATACTTGTCTGTTCCTGTATCAGAGAGTGTGATCAGATAATATACCTTTGCTTAGAATGCTATTGTCGAAACAAAACAACCAAAAAGTATTCATGTAACGCGTTGTGTCGTTCTCCGTTTCCTTGAAATCTGGTCATAGCAGCAGAAAATAGAAAAAAAGGCGGCAGTAATCACAATGGAACTCAAAAACGCAACCAACCGCATAATCCGACTTAAAGTATTGAGTGGTTTGTTATTGTTTGTCAGGACAATGGAGAAGCATAAAAGCAACCGTGGTAACAACATCCACTGTAAACAGAGCGAAACGATTCGGATAGGTGGGATATTGGCGTAAGGAACAATGGGGATGTGTGCCCGTTCACACCTTGGACAGCATCATTAAGCACTTAAATCCAAATTACATATAATAAGCCTTGTGACATGTGTGTTGTCCGGATGAATTGTGTGTCAGGACGTAGTATTGAATTGACGATTTCATTCCCTCGGAATAAGGAGCCGGTGAGAAAAAAAAAATGTTCCTGTGATAAATTGATTTGGAGGTTTTTCAATTACTTGCGTTAACAGTGCATTGCCTAAAAGGGATTACTGTGTGCTTGATAATAGTAATAAATTGTTGGTAGTCGCTGAGCTTAGGTTTACATACACTTTATATCTAATAGTACTTAATTTTCAAATCTAATTGATTTAGAAAACCATTGCTTTGTGCAGTTGCCAGGTAACTAATGTTACAGCAAATTTGTGGCATCAATTAGATGTTTGGAGTCCAAAATCTCTACATTAGGAATAAAAATTAACCAAAACAATTTGTTCTGAATAAAATAAAGTAAACGGATCTCTACCATTTGCTTTACAAAAATTTTCGCCACAGAAATTTAAAGAAATGCATATCTAGATCCTCTTTGCTAACTCCACTTCTGGTTAGAGATCCTTTTAGATCTCTCCTGGATATGTGTATCAGTGTGGGGATCATCGAAATTTTCAGTATGTTTGACAGTCTTATGTACATACCCAAGTTTATTTAAATCAAAATAACCAGCCCAACAGTCTGTATTAATTTCTGTGCCTGGTATTGTATGCTTTTTATCAGTGCTTCCAAAGTTGATTTGTCCCTGGCATTATTGGGGCAAATTTCTAGACGAAAGATCAAATTAGCTTCAACAATTCGCCCACGTTCATATTTTCTTTTCCTTATTTTTATCTTATCAATTTCGACGATTTTACTGATTCCACCAATAAAACCTTCTTCTGCAAGGTTCTTGTCGGGAGATACCATACACACCTCCCGAGCAAAAGAAAATCTATCAGCAATTGTTTCATGTGAAATAATTGTTGAAGTTGAAGGTTTGCCCTTCGCGGTCTCCCCTGGAACAATCACCTCCTTTTGCCTCCTTATGCTGATCAGTTTAATTTAATTGCCTTGGAAACTTCTGACAATAAACTCCAGATAACTCCAGAACTATTTTTATTTTTAACTGTTTTTTTTTGTCCATTCACTTAGACGCCAAATCAAAGATCAGCTTCATTTAGGTTACGTTTTACATCTACTTCTTCTTATACCAGTGTCCTTTTCTTGTTATTTTTGTTACTTTCACATTGTTTTTGTTATTATTATATTTTATTACGATAGTATTTTATAGTAATCAGTTTTCTTGATGAATTTGTTAGTAAATAAATAAAAGGTAGGCTTCAGATTCAGATCGTGCAGCCTTCAGTACCCTATTCAATGACTGTAAAAAATATTCTGAATTAACTTTAGTGGATATTGTCTGTTACTGGTAGAGACCCAAATGAATACTTCCGCTCAGAAGTATATACCCTCCATCACATCAAGCCAATAGATTTAAGGAGAAAAACATCCCTAAACTAATCGTTTAACAACTGGAATAACTCAATTCTGTATTAGACAGCTAAGTAGACTTTATAACTTATGCAATTACAGTTAAAATTATTTTAAATTCAGTTTCTGCTAGGGGCTCAATAGTTTACTGACAATACATAATTATTCATAATCTCCGCAACCCTGCATAGATACTTTGAATTGCAGAAATCATATTTGTTGTATCGTGTAATAATGTCTATAGAGTGGCAGAAAATTAACAAAAAAAAAGCGTCCCGCGACATTTTCTTCAATGTAACGTTATACTCTACTTTTTCATAGTGCAACAACACGTACCTGTGTACGCCATGCTATGTGTTTTTTTTATAATGAAATTATTAATAGAGTAGATTTTCCCGACGAAAGAAAATTCAATTTAAAAGTCATTTAATGTTGCGAAAATTTAAAAGTATTACCCGACATTGTTTATCAATTTATTTTCCATAAAAATACAGCGCGATACCTCCAGAGGTCTTTGAGATGGTGAAATCCACGTATATACCCCCTGCCCGGCTGCTTGCTCTACAACGACCATATCCACTTGACTTGATGGAAACTCCTACTTTTGTGTTTGCTAGAAGGGAAAACTTTTTATTGATCACTTCAGGTAAAATTCACTTAACAGAGTTTTTCAATAAGTTGAGCTCAACTCAATTTTGAGCTTGAATGAATTTAAATGGTCTTCTTAAATTCGCTCACAGGTAGATAGTAGTGCACTTATTGTTAGTGTGAAAAATGAAATAATTATTCTCTGATGTAGTTGATACCCAGTAAAATCATATCCTCATTTTGGGAAATTACTCAAAGTCTGCACACTCTGCCTGCAGGAGCCCTAATCTGAAAACGATTCCCAACCACCCGATAATTATTTTCACAAACTTTCCATTAACCTTTGTAAAATCTCGACGACCACTCTCTGTGCTAGAAAATCAATTTAAAGCTAGAATACGCAGGGAAAACAAAATTTGATTACTTATTACTCGTAATGTAATAAATTCGCAATTTTTGTCCCTTAAACGCCCCCCACCCCAAATGAGTTTGGATTTAAGGGGCAAAGCATGACAAAGATTAATCGGAACAGAGGAAACCGCCTCCGGCAACAAGAATTTCAAATTCAGTTAAAGGCTGGAAGTGTATGGAGTGAGTCCTTTTGATAGCCCCGCATCACCCCAAACAGGGTGGAAAAAAAGTCGCCTAAAGAGACTGAAACAAACACGAAATCTAATTAGGGCGCACTGAACGAGTGTTTCAAATGTGATTTTTATGAAGTAGGAGTATGTATGCGTCGTTGTGTTGGGCAATTCGTTACTGGGTATTAAGCCATCGATGGTGTGTTGACATTTTTGTATCAAATTATGCAATCAAATGGCAACCCGTAATTATTTACAAGAAATTAGACAGATGTCAAAAACATGCTGATAACAGCAGGACGCCACGGTTTTGTCGACGAATTATACGGTAACAAGGAACAGCGGTGGTTCCACATCTTATTTCCGATCAGAGGGCGGGGTGGTGTGCCACGTGCAATCTTGTTTTTCTATAATGGCGATTGGATATGAGTAGTGCAAATTAAATAATTTTTGTAAGAAATAAATGTTTCAGTGAAATATAATAATTTCTAGGGGATTTCTTGTTAAATATTGAAACCATTTTGTATAGATGAGTTTTAACACATAAAAACGTTACATCCCAAAAAAGAGATTAATTGAATTCATTAGGTTGACAAAAACTAAGTTCATTTTGTGAAAGTTTATTTTTGAGGAAATTTTCGAAATACCGGAATAAATCGTATAGCCTTAAGCATAAGAAGAATTTAATGGATAAAAATTAGAAAGAACTTCCCAGTCAATTGTGCATCTCTTTTGATAAGTCAATAAAGACACATAAAGTCAAGTACTATCATGTTGCAAAATGACATTACTCTTTGAGGAATGTTTGGATGCAGAAATTAATTACCTTTGAAGCTAAATTGGGTGGATATCGGTGATGTAAACTTGTCGGTGAAAATCTAGAGTTAATTGCGTATTACGATATTTCGTGAAAATCGATGAAACGAAATTTTTCATCTCCCGCTTTTTTTCTTTCCACAATTTTTATCTCTGATTTGTCAGAAACAGCACTTTTAATAGGATTCGTAATTTTTAAAGTAGAAAATACGTACATCATCTAAGATCATTTTTTCCACAAGAATTTCGAAGAATAAGCCTCTTATTTCAGACATAACTAAATTATTAATTCTTTTATAAAGTTGCAAGGCCCTTCCATCGTATTGATCGACGAAACCAAAATTCACACTCTTCAATCAAGTACCAAATTTCAGATAAAAGTCAAGATATATCGTCGCTGCTCCTATAGTTCGAGATAGCAAAGGAGCAAATTCCTCTCTCCGAAAATCAGCAACCTGATGCTGAAAATTATCGCGTTTTCGAATTTCGCCAATATTAGGACTTTAGGAATATTAAGACGATTTTAAAATCTAAAACAAACCCTTTTCAATTCAAATTTATTACAGAGATAAGCGAAATAAGAAGCATATATTGCACTGCGATTGCTGGAAAATAAGCAGTAAACTATTCACAGTCACCCAGTCTATCATATTCCTCAAATCGAGTTCAAGCGGTCTATAAGGTCGTCCATCAGGCCAGCTGGTCTGTAAAGATATACCTGCATATCGTTTGCGTGGATATGAACATTGCAGTCTCAAGAGACATTCGCGAGATTGTCAATATAAAAGCTGAAAAACAGAGGATCAAGAATAGAACCCTGAGTAATGCTATATATAAAAGATAGGGTCCTACATATATACAATCTTTCACCTTTATGTGCTGTAACCTACTAGACAGAAAACTTTCAATACCATTCTATCTTTATCGCGTTTTTATTCGTCTAATTTTGTCATTGTCATTTAAAGTACTTTCTTTATCTCGTTTTGGTGTAAGGAATTCCACATTGAAATCTTTATTGAAGATTCTTCTGAAATATGCAAGTGTATCTTAAGGAATTTTTCCTGGAACTTAGATTCTTTAAAGGGCGCATTATCTTTTTGAAAGTAATCATAAAAATATTGCTTTTTTATCAAATTTTTAACTGTTTAACTTTTTCCTTTGTACATCCCTTCTTACCACAATTTCGGCGTAAAATGCGTTTTATTGATGATTACTTGATAACCTAAAAAACAAAGTAAGGAATTTTTCAATAGTAATATTTCATTTGCTTCTCAAGGCATAACACATAAATAACATTGCTTCTTTAATCTTGCAGTGTTTGATGCTAAAATATCCTCTGAAACGGCAATTATTACTCCTGCGGCAATTCTAAGAACAACTAATCCCAAATTCTATTTTCAATACTACCTTATCAATATACTCTAAAATTTGTCCTATTTCAATAACAAAACAAACCTATTCTCAATCCTTCAATACCATAAACTTTATCAACAAAACCCCATGGGCGGTTTCATCCAGAATTTCCATTTGGGATTGCTGCAATCAGATCCAATCTTGGAACCTAATGGAATTGAGCAAAACATGCATCGGCCCAATTACAGGCGATCAATGGATTCAACTGAAATGTAATTTCTCTGTGGCCGGAGATAAACCGAGTAGCTATTGTGAGTAGATTGAAGCTGTAATTGCTTATTAGACGATAAAGTCATTGTCAGTGCCTCATATATCACAGGAAAACATGTCTGCATCTGAAAAGACTAAAAGTAGAGCGGGGAGTTATGTTGGACTGTAACGAAGTGGAGCTAAAGGACTTGTATACGAATAAGAATTTCAGATATACAACATACGAGGTTCAAAAATCTTTATTTTAATGTAAATTGTGAAAGAGGTACAAGCAATCCATTGATACGTTGTTTCCACGGACTTGATGCTAAAAAAATCTGAAAGAATGAATTCAGGAATAATGATGACATAAAATTTAGCTTATAAAAGGAAACGTTAACAATTTCCAAATAAAATTAAAGTCAAATTTTAATTATAGGAATTTGTGTACTAGGTTAAAAATTTTTAAGCAACAGCATTTAACAGATTTAAGTACTAAACGCGAACTATTAATACTCGTTTGCAGTTGCAAATTACAGTTCTTATGTTGCTTAATACGATTTTGCAACGATGTACTATTTAAAGGGTTAGAAGCTCATCTATTTTGTGACGAATTTGAACATATTTTCCAGCAGTCTTACTGTTTGCGATAGTGAAACTTGACTACATGATAGGATTGAAGATGGCTTGATATCTCTACCTAACTATACTAATTATGGAAATTATAGCACAGATGGAGATGTGACATCCTATCTTAATGCGAGTCTGCAAGGAAAGGTTATAGCGGTCTGGTGGTTCTCCAAATGTTGAATGGAAAGTTTATTTCAGAATTTTAAGCTCTTAAGAAACCGGGTAACAAGTACTATTCGGGAAGTTAAGACACTTGTATATGGTCACAAGCTTAACCCTTCCCAAAACGTCAATATTGGAAGAAGGACATAAAACGCTTGGGAATCAAAAATAATTCAATTCTTTGTCCAGAAAAGTAATTTTTACTAAGATCACTGAAAATATTTTTGATTTTCCTCAAAAAGATTCTGGTAATTGCTCATTTAGATGTGTAACTTGCGACGAGATTACTCATGTTTTGAGTTCAGTTAAGTCCAAATCTGTGGAGATTGATGAATACAATTAATATATTATTGAGAAGCTGCTCTACTAACAAATGAATTCCTATATTCAAAACAATCATTTGCTCTATGAACTTCAGTCTGAATTTCATTTTAAACATAGCACAGCATCATCGATGATATATTTAATTGATAGTATCAGGAAAAATATCTATAAGCGCCTCATCTCACTGCTTGTATTGCTGGACTTTTCCAAGGCTTTCCACAGCATACATTTTAAGATTAAGTACCAAACAAAATCATTGTGTTATTTTAATAATCCTGCGGTTAAATTTTTTACTCTTATCTTACCAGCAGACATCAGAAGGTTGTTGTTGAGGCACTGTCGTCATCCATCCTAGGATTGGTATCAGGTGTGCCGCAAAGATCTATCCATGGCCCCTTATTGTTCTGTCGCTACATAAATGAGTTACAAGATATACCCCGCTATTCATCAATTCAAATGTATCGGCATATATGTTTAGCTATTTTTTTCATCTCAATCAAATTGCAATTGAGCAAACTATCCAGAATATAAACGCGGATCCACCTTGCATTGAGTCAGCTCACAGAAATAAGTTGCGACTTAATCCACGCAAGTTCCAGGCAACAGGATAATTTAATTCCCTTCAATATGTGGACATTATAAGCCCCAAAGGAAATAGCATTATAGTCATAAATTTGCAAAAATGGCGGCCGGTGTATTTATAAAAGGAGCATCACCAAAGGATCCATTTCTCTTTGATCTTCAGATGTCGATCAGGCGAGGTCAATAAATTCCTGAAGGCACCTAAGTTGAGGGAAAATTTTGTATTCTTAGTTTATTGGGTAATTTTCCTTTAGATTTAGGACAATAATTTTTTAGAAATGGTTTTTTTAGAAAAGTAAAAATTTTGAATTTAAGCGGTAGAGTTTTTTGTTAAAAAGTGAAGTTAACAAAAGGGTAAATTATTGTAGAAGTTAAGCGGTACTTTAAAGAATTTTGAGGAAAGTGCATTTTAATAAAGATAAATTTTATATGTGCATGCAATTTTGAAAATTTTATATATCCATAAGTAAGCAACTTCCCAAATTATAGATACACCTTCAACTAGAATTCATTTCATTATTAAAACCACGTGCTGTGTATGATATACCATTACGCTTTGGAAAAACTTTTTACCGTAGAAGAAATCCTTTTTTCATTAAGCGAATAAATCCTTATACATTCAGTGAATTCAGTACCTACAGACAAAATTCATTTAGTGCGCCGTAATTAAATTATAGATGTATACACAGTCTTCATTAGTGCAATTTCTCGTCAAACCTAAACTCATGAACTCACCGAAATTGTTGACAGAAGTGGTAATGAAATACTTCAATTTTCTAACTAACACTAATGTTTCTGAAAACCGAAAAGTTAAACTTACAAAGCCCAATGAATACATATTAATTCGTAATTAACAGGCACAAGTTAGTATCTCACATCTATACAAACGTACATATCCGTGTAAGTATTTGCTGCAGACTGGGGAGCAAAGGGTAAGCAGAGGATTTGCTCATGTTGTTATATTGAAATTCCTCAATTAAGCTTCCTTCAGACTATTAACTCGTTTAGAAAGCGGATTTTAATTAAATTTCCAAATCAAACCACATGTGACTTGGTATAACTAGAGATAGATGCGCAATAGAAGAGAGGTGTGGTGTGCAAAATATTCCCTTGAGAAAAGTGAGAGGCAATAAAGTTTTATTTTACCGCAAAACAAATAATCGCAGCAACCTTCAGTTAATAAATTTTGATTTTATGTTACAAATTCCACACACTACCGAACAGAGTTATTCAGACAGCAACTAACTTTCTACATTATTTCATTTCAAATACTTAAATTTTTTATTTCGGTAGATAAAGTCAATGTGGATGATTTGTCAATTAAATTTGTTTAATTTAGTTTCACACTGTAAAGAAAAAATTTAACCTTCCTTAAGTTATGTATCTTTTTGTCCAATATTGATAAATTTGTTTGTACATTGATTGCAGATCAAATCTTTCGGTTCACATTATCCATTTTTGACACATAAATTTTAGGGGATATAATTCGTTATACTCACATAAGGTTCTTAAAAATTCCACCCTTTAGGGGTAAATATATTTTTTTATAAACTAAATGAGACATGCATAAACTCGACATACATAACTGAAGTTATGGTAGATGCTGAGAGATGTTTATTTGTGATTACCGGCCACGAAAAACATGAGAGTCTATCCGAGGGATGAAGTTTGTTCTCAGAGAGGCTGCTACATTATATTCTTATACAGCAGCTTTCTATATACTTCAAGTTTAATACTTCTACTATACATTTGATGAACGATTTTCTATCAGAACATAGCCAGCTAATCAAGCAGACATTCTAGGTTATTTGATGTTTACACTGTTCATAATTATGACTTACCACGATTGTGAAGAAAAATTTACCTATTACGTTCATACATTTCCGCAGATATGCTCCCCAACAAAAGTGCAAGACATTTAACTGTTAGTAAGGTTAAACCAATAAATATAAAAAAAGAAAAACGAAATAGTTAGTAATGCTAACACTCAGTCAAAAATCAGGGAGACGCCTCTCAAATTACGACTACTGGTCCTAAAGGACACTTTGAAGCACTGAAGAGTCAATGTTTGCGTTTAAGAGATGGTGGATAAAAACTATATCGGCAACTCTGCGTCGCTATTCCAAAGAAATTAAACCAATAAGATTAATTCGTCCATGATAGAGTGAGAATCACAAGGTCGGTCCAAGGGAGATTTCTAAACGCAAACCTAATGAATTTACGCGAAACTGACTCAATACGCCCAATGTGGACAGCATAGAAAGGATTCCATACCTGAGATACGTATTTAAGTAGTGGCCTTATAAACGAGTTATGTAGTCTTAAGGAGACTTGAAGGTCAGAAAATTACTTAGACCATGGATTCTCCCATGCTTGGAAGAATCTAGAAACACAATAATTTATATGGGAAACAAAGCCAAGTTTTAATGAACAGACTTTTGATTTTACTATCTGGAAATAGGGCAGGGGAGGGGAATTGATATCTAAATGGTAATAACGTTAGCAAAGTTGTTTAGGAACGTCCTATCCTCTTTTCCTTGAATATATTGATCTAAAATTATTTGCATGGTCACAATCGGAAGGTAATGTAAAATTCATTCTCTCTTCATTGTATTTCTTGAACGTGGGGTACCTCACTGTTCCATTTTGAGGCCACTATTATGTTGTCTCTTTATAAATGATCTTTCTGATGCTAAAAATACTGAAATAGTTGCTTGATGCTAAACTCAAACAAATCAAATTGCTTGGCCAATTCCAAGCTATGAAGGATAATTTCTTATTTAGATACGAACTCCTTTACACTGCAGATATTCAGTAGTCAGCCACCTGCATATTTGTTAATTCGTTATGCTCTAGCTTAAAATTTACGAAATGATAAAATGTCACTTTGTCCACATTTTGCATTTTTACTTTACAATAAAAGTTTTCAGAAAACATAAAATGGAACATGTATTTTTCTTTCACCATCTCATCATTTATTATTCCAATTAGTGCCAAAAACGAAAGTGGTTACACCCATTCAATCTGTTCGTTTTCGACAACTTGTAACCTTTTCTATGACGCGAACCCTTCTTTTCCAAATACACACATTTGCATAAAAAGGAAATAGCATAAGATATTTGAATAATTGGCACGGCTCTATTCATCCATTTGTTTCCTGCCTTGCGGATTTATTAAAATACGGACATAAAAATGTACATGTCCTCGAATCGATAGAAATTCATATTTCATTAACCCTTTTAAATTCAATCCCGAATCGACCTCACATCTACCTCCAGGTATATCGTGACATTTTACACATCAAAACTTTACCCGGCTTTATTAACGCTGCACTCACACTTGATGGCTATATAGACTTAGGCACACCCAAAAATCGTGGAATTGAATACAACTGTGTAAAGCCTTCAACATCAGGGGTGCCTACAAATTCAAACGTAATTTGAAATTTGTTTTTATCAAAACACCCCCTGCTATAGGATAGCTCGGGGGCAGGTGATAGAATTGGGTACGTTTTGAACTGCTACAGTAACCAGTCGGCTCCCTTTGAGTTAGAATCAATACGAAAATCGGTCTAATATGAAGTCGCTTGCGGGGAACGAGACACCCACTTTTCACTGCTTTCAAGTTTATTAAAACCCCATTCAAACATCAAAATATTTAATAAAAAGATAACTGGGTTTATTCGACTGTTAAGTGGTAGTAGGGCGCCTGTGTGTACAGAGTTGAGTATGATGGTTTCCAATAATTACAACTGCGCATCTAAAATTTTGAAGGTTTATCATAAAATTTATTTGAATTGACTTTAGATTCTAATCACGTATAAACATTTTGCGATTCTCACTTTTTAGGGGGTTGTTATGGAGGAGGTGGAGGAGAAAGTTATGCTGGATTAGAAATGCATAGAGACATTTTTCATTAGAAAAGATTTCTAATATGAAACGCTTGATAAGACTGGAATAAAAGAGAAAGTGTATACAAATACCATGATTGCACCTATCTTCAATTTTGATCTACAACAAAACTCTTAGTCTTCTGTTCTATTAAACAATGCAAGACTCAGAGTTCCAGATCTACAAAAGAGATAAAATTAATTATTCTGAAGTATATTAACAAAATCTTTATATAGTATTGGTGCGTCTGTCTGGAGCGTGTAACTTCTGAACGACTTGACCGATTGAGGTCACATTCCGTCAATATATTTGTTTTGTTGAGATGATGGTTATAGCTAATGTTGTACCTAAATGTATTTTTTTTTATTGAGGGGTGGTTAGATGAGTATCGTTGAAAAAATAGTGAAGGAAGGATTAATATTTGTTCGGGGGCTATAGTTCTAAAATGTACCAACGGTGGCGCAAGAGTCGTTTGAAAGTGAATTTTCAGAAAATTGTTTTTTCAATAACTTTTTTAAATTTTCAGGGATTCAAATGTAAATTGGTATAATAATAGGTATGTTATGTGTACAAATAAGATTGTGTAAAAAAATTTACTTCTTTACATTCGACCGTTAATAACTTTTAAACGGCAAACAGGAGGGGGTGTGTGTGACATATTGGAATTACATATTTGTATACTCTATTGGAATTTGTAAGAAAGGAGGATCACCGATTTAAATTGTGATATAGGGTGGTTTAAAACTTTCTTAAAAGTTTAAGACAGATTTACTTATAACTTTGATAGGCCTTCCATTTATTTTAATGAAAACTTTCAGGTGGTTGAGCATCGAGGGTATCTACTAACATCTGTAAAAGTAATTTGAATTCCCTAAAATTTTTCTAACGAAAGTTTCAAATTTTCAAGAACTTTTCGGTTCAAATTTTTACCACTTTCTGAAATGATAACATATACGTGTGGGATATTAGTGTAAAGACGATTGTACATACTACAAAAACATTGAAAGATATTAGACCTCGAAGTTACCTTCAAAATTAAACCTGGATCAAGCTGAAGCTCACTGCCAAACTCTCCCTTTGCTGTGTTACAATTTCCGTCTAAAGAACGTTTCTCCGAAACCTTTATTTCTCAAGATATTCCGCCGCCCCTTTACATTTTCTGTACTTTATATATTATATAGACATTTGTGAAAAATAGGCATATATATATATATTGTAAATATTTTTATGTGAAACAATTTTTTGGAACATAGAAATTACGAATGATGGGTCATTTTGTATTAACACTGGAATGTAGGACTTTCATTTAATAAATACTCCTAAAAAAACAATTACATATGGCAATCTTCTGAAATAGTTGTCCGATTTGACTTTTTTTTACTAGATTGTTTAAAGATTACTATAGTATATTTTAGCCGAGTTTTATATCTATCTACCTCGAAGCGATTTTTAGTTGTTGTAGCTAATGGTTTCGTCTGCACCTATTTACTATATTCTCAACCCCTTTGGAAAAGCTTTGTCTGCCATTTTGGAGCCGCCATTTTCAGTTCCGAATATCTATATGAGCTTATTTTCATGATGATCGCGAATCTTTTAAAAGAACTGACATCTTTGACCCGCCATATTTATTCGGTCATCTTGCATTATTAAAAGTGAATGTTAAATTCGTAATCAGCCGCTCTAAAAACTTATATATCCACCATTTTGCTAACATAACCGATATATAAAAAATCTTGTTCACAAAAAATTGCCTGATTTGGCCAAGTTGGCCCATTTCCGAGCTTGATTTTTTTTTAATAAGGCATCCACCTACCAAATTTCAAGTCTCCAGCTTGAATCGTTCTGGAGATAACGCGCGGACAGAAAGAGGGACAGAGAAACAAACAGACAGAGAAACAGACAGACAGACAGACAGACGGACGGACGGACAGACAGACGGTCATCTATTAAATGACTACTTTTTTTCTCCCATAAATGGAAATATAGTTTATTTCTGTGTATTATGAATATTTTTATGCGTTACAAACATATAATTCACATATTCGGGCAGGGAACAGGACCCACTTAATTATCCGCATTGGAGCAAGTCCAAAAAAGGCTCATCGACGATGTGGTAATAAATTCTAAAATCGGTTCTTTGGAGCACATACGCAATGTCACTATCCAACGAAATCTCTGGTCTGATGTAGTTACCTACACGCGTATAAATTGCAATTGACTGCAGAAACTGCAATTTGGATTAGGTCAAAAATGTGCACCAACACCGTTCCCTTAGATATTGTAATTCCTTTCCTCCCCTTCCTTCTAGCGAATAGACACCCATTCCCGCTCTCAACGACAGCATCAGTTGCATCATTTGGTGAAAAAAGAAATAAAATAGCATTACAAAAAATGTTTAATAACTTTGGACCAAGGCTCCAGCACAGGGTAATCATGAACCCATGAAGGTAACTATAATCTACATAAAAAATCGGAAATCTTTTGAAAACCCCAATAACAATGGAGCTTTTATTTTTAAATTCAAGTAATTGCACCTTTTGTTTTCTTTAAATGAATGGGAGAATTTAAGGAAAATCAATACCTTACATGAATACGGTGTTTTGCAACACCAAGGGAAATCCACGGCTCAACTCCGACCTTTTTGTTCAAAACCCTGACCAATTCACTCATAATTGAATCAATTGGCTTGAAGGTGCCAAACGTGCCAATTTATCAACTCTTAATGGTGTGTTCAGCCTTCAGCGTAAGGTACACACCCTCGCTTTCTTTCCTTATTACGTTTTTCTTCTGCCCTGACAAACCACATTTCTTCTTATTTGCTCTAATTCGCAGTGCAAACTTAATATTTGAGCAATTACGTGGTGAATTACGACGGACCGGAGGTAAACAAAAACGGGTTTATTTTGACAGTGTCCTACCTGATGCCTGAAGGGGCAATCCACCAATACAAATAAGTGCATGTAATAAGTTTCATTAAACTGTTCACAAAGGGCGGGTGGCCACCCAGCACCCAGCTGAGGAAATATGGAGATGCTACCAAGCGCCTGAGATGCAAACTTGTTACCCAAGCCGAGTTTTTTATGAAGCTGGCATCCCCATATTGTAAGTGTAAAGTGTGCGGTAGGCGACGCTATAATGGCATCTTTGGGTAAACAGATTAAAGTCCCTCCCAAAAATTCAGGGGCAGGAGAGAGGAATGGCTATTGGTCCAATGAAAGCAAACATGTCGCATAGCTCCGCCTTTCCCCTGTGAACTAGTAGCAAAACCAGCTTACGCACAGCTTCTCTCTGGTGGGATTTTGCGCACACCCCCAGCTCTCCGTGAGAAGTGTGTACCTGCCCTTTCCACGAACGGTGACAGCCCAAACCTTTTGACTAAATTCCCCCTTCGACCGCGCTTATTTGGCTTGTTATCTGCCATTGTTGTCTACATTGAATTTTCTCAATTTCATTAACGGAAAGTGCTTAAGGAGGTGCGGAGACTGGGTCGTCTTGCCGATGTGCTGCGCTCTCTTTCCCACCCGTTGCGACCTGCCTGATTTGGTAATGTGCACTCATTGACTGATTTTCCACTCGTTTTTGTACCATTTAAGGATACAACTTCACTCGTCCGGTTAATGAGCATTTAATGTTCAGTTATAGAAGGCCGCTGCGGACGCCGACGCCTCTCTACATATGCTGCCTGCACGTATGTTGTATGTTGGGCTGTGTGTAGCGTTGGGCGCCACTAGCTATAATGTTCTGTGCCTTAAGACTTTTGTGTGCGTTAAATTGGGCTCGTAATTAATGACATTAGATCTTTCTCTTTGATGCTTCCTTTTCCCTTGCACAAGTTGGCCTATAGTTGGCGGTCTCTGTTTAGCGCAGATATCTCTCTCGGGAGCATTTGTGTGGCGGAGGAATTAAACTCGCAGAAAAGCCTCTGGGGGCTTTATTGCTGCTAAATTGCCACAAATTATCCCATTAGAACCGTCATAAGCTTGTGGATATAAATATTTTGTAAATTTTAATATTTTGACAAGCTGGTGGAATTACTGGTGTGCACGTACACTTTGTGACTAAAAAGCGTTTGAGAAAGTAACGATTTTGCTGTTCGGTATAAATTAAGACTTAATAACCGAGCATAGAGGCCATATTTAGTGGAATATACCCAGATATTGGTGGTTTCTTTTCGTTTCTAATTCAAGAAAAGACACCATTTTATTCTTCTACTGATGAACTGATGTTTTTCCCATCTCCTTAAGGTTGGAGTTCCTTTTTTTCCTGTTAGGAAGTATTTCTCGTTACTGCCTCTGCAAATTTTCTAGCATTTAGATAGTCCCAATCTTGTTCGGTTGTTTTTCTTATCTGGTTGACATGACGCCGGTATACGCCTGTTAGCCTCTGTACAAGATACATCTTCCTTCCAACGAACTATTTTACTCTGCCCTTGATCTAGGGATTTTATACTTTGAATAATTCCTTAATACCCATCTCATGGAGAATCCGAAGGACATCTGTTTTCGATCGGTTTGTTCTGCGATTTCCTTGACCTTTAACCGCCGGTCCGTCAGAACAACTTTCTCGATAAAGTCCACGTTATTCTACGTATCCACGCCGATGGCCAAGCGGGCTGAGGCGCACGTCTGCAAATTTTCTCTTCTGTTGGCGTGGGTTCAAATCCTGTAGGTACAGGGCGCGGCAATATATCTGAGTACCGCAGTGGTTGAGGCAATTCTACTGACAAGAATTGTACTTACGAAACCACGGGTATATGGTTTTCATGCCAAAAATTGTGGCCCACTTGCTACATTTGTCAGGTTAATTTTCCTATCCCCCCTTCCCTAATTTCTCTCCGCCTAAGCTGTGCTGTGTGCATCATATGGTGGTCCCCTGAGCTTAAGCAATACCCACATTTGTGGGCCCACTTGCTACATTTGTCAGGTTAATTTTCCTATCCCCCCTTCCCTAATTTCTCTCCGCCTAAGCTTGCTGTGTGCATCATATGGTGGTCCCCTGAGCTTAAGCAATACTTTAAAAAAAAATTAACTACCGCTGCTGGCCCTCTACGATGTGGATCATCTTCAATTGACTCCCGTCCCAATACGAAAAAGCTTTTACCAATGTTTCACCATCGAAAATGATGGTGAAGATTCTCCATGCATACAATCAGTCTGCTCTTTAATCTCCGTCGGCGTTAATCCATCTTCTGTTAAAAATTTTATTACAGCACGGTATTCAATTTTTGACATTTTCATTTTCCTAGGCAAGATTACTTCATTTTCGAATCACTATTTAAAACTGTTTGAGAGTATTGTCCCGGCGGGAGCTTGTAAGGGTTGAGAGTATCAGGTAAGAAAGGGTGATAAGATTGTAGGAAATTTTAATCAGAACCCTTCGAGATCACAAATACTTGAATCGCACTACGTAGTTTTAGATGAATGTGAAACAAAACGGAGGCAATACCTGTATGTATACAGGTATACAGTATGTTTCTGAGGACATAAGTTGCAAAAATTAGAAATTTTTCTGAACAGTTTTCAGAATCCATTTTAGAAGGCTCAGATCATCATTTAAGGTGGGTTCATTTGTATATATTATCACGAAAACTTATATTGTGAATTTCACAATTCAAGGAACTATGACAGAAATTACAGCCCCACTAGAGAAAGACGTTGACTGGCAGGCCACCAATATAGTTAAAATATGCAATATACATAAATATTTGGAAATTGGTATATGCTTATTTCTATAGAGAACTCTGAGATCTTTTTGATATAGCTAGAGGAACTGCATACAACTTGTTCATAAAAATTACAAAATTAATAATATACAACTCGCATCATAAATTTATAAAATAGCCCAAAAACGTCCACAGAATACCATAAAAGATAGATGAATTTCAAAATTTAAGGGAGCCACCGTTTCCTTTCGTCGTACGATCCCTAGACGGAAATCATATTGAAATACCGGCACCGATGTAAGATGGTCATAGTTGCAACAGCAAAAAAGGAAGTATTTAAATACACTTCGGCTAAATACTTGTTTATTTCTACATTTCACCTTGTCACAATTCACTTCTTTTGGGCTGTTTGTGATGCAAAAGGCATGGTTGCATACTTTAGTTGGCCAGAAAAATCCTATGACGCTCTTGTTTGGTATAATAGTCGCCTGGGAAAAAAACTTGAAAGTGGTTCAATTCCGGTTACTTGATAGAGTTCGGTTTATTGCCTTGCTCAGTATTTAAAGATTCCTTACAGGCACAGCGAGTACTTGACTTCAGAGAAGGTATAATCATCACGGGTTGTTATAGAGCAGTGATTTTGGAATAATGAAAAAGAAATTTGAGGTGCTCAAATTTATGGGTATATTATAACTGCCGTAAGGAAAGTATATAGTATTTTCATGAATTTGCCTTTACAATGTTATCATGGAAATAGAAAATTATAACATTTTATCCGAGCCTGGAGCAGCAAATAACATTGATTTAAATGTCAGCAAAAATATAGCTTTCGTGGACCTTATACAGATGAATCAAACATACTTGCAAAGGTCAAGAGAGATGCTTTGGCTTACCTTATAACTGCTTAATATATATTATACTAAGCAAAATCAGATCTTTTATTCATCAAAAAATAAACGCACAGAAGCATCTCCATTAGCAATAAAAATAACCTTATTTTCATTTCATAATAAAAAGAATATGTACTTAATGTTCCAACATTTTTTATAAAATACCTTTTACACTTTGCAGCACTTCTACTCTTTCCGTTTCTATACATTTAAATGTTGCTGATGACGTCGATCTTCTTTGTGAACTTCCTTTTTCATAAAGTCTAAAATTTCTTTTATGACGGTTACTTTGTCCCTGTTTTTTTGTGTCTCATTGTTTTCAATGTCTTCGTCAGCCTCTAGTTGCCGACTTTCGTATTCTAAAGCAGAAGCAATAAATTAGAATCATAAATTCTGTCAAAAATTCCCACATTGTATCACTGTTCCTTCTTTTAATTCCTTTATATATTGTGTACAAATTTTTTTTATATCCTTGCATTAGAGAAGTGGAAGTCATTATCAATGTCCTTTATTTTGCGATATATTCTCTCCTGTTTTTTCCAGATGTATAATTTGGTTCATATTTCAGTAGTAGCATGACTTTGGAAATAGCTTTCTTGCGTTACCCTTTTGTCCAGGAAATTTGATATAATACATTTTTGAATTCATGATCTGCACTATCCATAATTCCTTAATCAAAACTTTTAATCAATTTTTAAATTCCTTCGATGTGAATTACCTTCCGTTGTCACTAACTAAAGATTTGGGAAAACCTACTGTCGCAACAACGTACGTATCAACACACATGAGATGTATACTATTTTTAAAGGGATCTGCAAAACCAACATGTGGTTTTAGACCAGCTTGCAAATGATCTCTCAAGTATATCACTGTTAGCTTGACATGCATGTGACACCCATTGACGCAGTCTTCGATGTCTCTATCAATTTTGGGGCACCAACAATCACGATTACTGAGCTGCTTTATGAGCACTATTACCCAATTATTCCTTTAGCTACGTAGGCTTGTTCCCTAAGCTTTGGCAATACCTTAGAAAAAACCAGAACAAATGATAATAGGAGGATAACGCTATAGAATGACCCCCGTAGTCACTCAATTTGAGTCTAGTCGAAAATTTGTGGGCTTTGAGGTATTTTCTCATTTCTTCTGTCTCACTTTGTTTACAATTTACTTTCTTTGTAAGATCTTGTGGAATTTGTTATTGTTTAAAAGTGGCATACCTATGGCAGTTCTCTGGACGAATCTGGAGATCTTTTAGCACGGGCCGATAGTTATTCGTTCCTTTATAGGAACCTGAAATTAGATTTAAGTTAATATTATAACAAAAGTAGAATAATATTAATGGACTTACCTTAATTTGTTAAATGTAAGGAAGGTACGGGATTGCACATGGATTTAAAATCAGAGTCCCGAAATGAGGAAATAATATATAACTGGAAGAAATCATAGAAACCTAAGTTCATCCGTCACCTATCGTATTTTTCAAGATAAATTAGCGAAACTAAGTAAAGAGAAATTTTTCCAAATACCCAGAAAAGCTAAGAGAATTACAAGGAATATTTTCATAGTGGAAACGCTTTTTAATTATTTAATTTTTGCAAAAAAACCACACAAATATTAACTTCCGTACATATGAGCTTTCCCCAAACAGTGGTATGAAAAAATACTACATATTTATGTATGTTAAATGTAAAAATCGAAACAACGTAAACAGATAAATCATATATTTAACCTTTTACCTTTTGTGGGTACAGTTGATATGGTACGGATACTACCTCCAAGGTTCTGTAGATGTTGCAAAATTCGCGCAATAAAAAAATACTCTGACTGCCTTTTCAGACAATGCAGTAAATAGCTCACATAACACAGAATAGCGTAACTTCAGACAGTAACCGGTGATTTACTATGTACGAAGCTGCCGTATAAAGCAGTAAGGTTTTTCACAACAGTAACAGTGTAATTTATTTAGACTCATATACTCACTCACACGTATAGTAGAAGCACTTTTCATAAAATAATTCATTAAAAAAAAAACAAATAATATCAAGAGTACCCTGTTATCATTTGATAAATGCAACGATTGCTATCTTCTATCATTTTCCAAATAGCTGCTACATTTTTTGAGATTACTGTTGAGCACGGTCTTCGTTATTCAGAAAACCTTATCCCCGCCGAAATATTCTTAACCACCTAAAGATAATAGCCTGAGATCACTATTGTCGAATGTAGTCGCTAAATACATTGTGTTTTTGATAAAACGACTGTTAAGACTTGTATTCGCAAGTAGGTATGTCTATGATTCGATTCAGAATCCGTGCTTTAAAATGCAGAATCCGAGCTTTAAAATGCATCTGCAGGGCTTATTTACTGGAAAAAATACTAAAATTAGAAAACGGTACATAAAGAATGAGAAGGAAGATATGAAAAGAATTATTTCTGAGAAATCAGACAGATTTCCATTTTCGTTTCTAAAGGATGTTTTCTACAATATGCCTCTATATTAAATTTTTAGCTGAACATAAAAGATTGTTTTGTTCATATCAAAAATTGTACTCCTACTAAAAACATCAGATACAGAGACATATGTACTTTCTATGAAGTATTTAGCATCTATAAATTTTTCAGTATTTTGTGTTTTTAGGATTTTACGCCAAATCCTGAAATGGCGTTGTCAAAATTTTGTTTTTAGGAATTTTTATTTTCTGGATTTTGATGTGCTGCCGGTAAAATTACATATAAATATTATGGGATGACGACAAAACATTGAAATTTGTAATCCTAAAAGCAAAAGCTCGAACATTTTAAACTGAAAAATAAAATTTCGAAATTATATTATAGCGAAAACTGGAATGTCGAAAAGGGAATTCTTTGCAAAAAAAGGTCGAAACCAAAATTATGTACCTGTAATCTACATTTCAACTAATTGTTAAGAAAATAGTGTCATTTTTACATAACTTTCACATTTTATTACATGTTACATATTTATTTCCAAAAAAGGTAATATTCCTTTATAGCAAAAAAATTAGAATTTTCTCATTTACCTATATAAATGATATAATATAATATAAAATAATAATAAAGACGTATTAATTGCTAGGCCGCTTAGAGTGTTCTTGGATCAAATTTGTTGTCTGTCACGCAGGATGTTAAGGATATTGTTTTCTTTTCTTATGTATTGTTTTCAATTTTTTCGCTGGAAGTTATTCGATTTATACGAGTTTTTACAGATATTTGTTCCTTTTGCAAGAGTTCTCCTTAATTGTAAACACCGGCATGCGATTTTTTACTATTGAGCCATTCATGCCAAGATTCTGCTGCAATTTACGTTCTGGACAAATTATCTCCGAATAAATCAGATACAGACCCAAATGATTTTATTTCATTTTTTATTGAGTTTTTTGAAGGCACTCATTGCAATTGATTCATTTTTATTGAAAGAGAGGTTTCATTTCATAAAACACTTATTAACTTTTTGGAAAAAAACACTTTATTTAAAGCGACGCGGTTTACTCTGTTGAGGCATCTTTAGGCTGAAGATACCTTAATAGGACGAAATGCCTCGCTTGTGATTAAATATAATATAAAAAAAGAAATATATAAAAAAAATCAAAATAGGCATTTTTCGATATTAAGAGACGAAGACTGAAAAAGAGATACGAAAAGTCCTTGTTCCTTAATGTGATCTTATTTTTTATGAGTCATTAACGACATTATTTCAGAAGATATGATTTTTTAAACACTACCAACATCTCTAAATTTTTTCCATTTTTTTAATTTTTCAAAAAATCATAACTAGCCACAAATCAAAATATTTCATAATTATTCGTTTAATGCTGTAACCGAACAATTTTGCAAAATTTCCTTGAAATCTAAGCCCAAGTCTCCACTAGACTTTTTCGTTGCCATGAATGAGGCAAATTCCTTGGACGGTAGATGAAAACCTAAAAATTTTTGGTACTTTCTTTGAAGCAAGCCTTGAAATTGCCTCATTACTGGCAAGGAAAATGTCCAGTACAGACGTGGGTTAAGATAGTTGACTCAGAACTGTTGGTCGGTTTCCCATATATTTTTTTTTCAAGTTTTTATTTTTCGAATTTTTTTTGTTCAGTCAGTATTTTTTAATAACTTCGTTTTTCTGTATATCGTAATAAACCCAAATCATATATATGTATATGCACAAAAGTTGATAATACGATAAAATTAAAAGTTGAGTTAAAATTTTTTATTTTATAGATGAGGCAAAAAAAATCAATTATAATTTTCATTAAAGACGAGTTAAAAACGATTTATGCCTAATGAAAATTGAATGGATCCTTGTTTCTTGCTCCCATTACCGGACTAGCATTTTTTCCTTTTGTCTTTTAAAAGAAAGTTATGTAAAATTTAACAATTATTTAATCAAAAAATATTTCTATCATTTATTTGTCAGCATCCACACTTCCGAATTCCATCTGAGAACCTCAAATTTGATACACTTCACTTGGGAAGGGCAATTAATCTTTAATCAGATAAGAAATTTCAAACTCTTTGCCTCTAATTGATGTGGAACTTCATATCATGCTGAGCTTTTGTGTAACACAAATCGGAATAACAGCGGAGTTTACAAAGGAAATCCTCGAAATGTCATCAGTGCTAACGTTACAATTACAAATAGCCTTTATCTTGTATCGATCTTGAATTGAGTCTACCCCAGTTAGTGCTTTAAATTCAGGAGCAGCCGGCACAGATTCCTATCATCTAAATGTTTCCACCTCGGATTATAAGATGTACAAACCCCGTAGAACCGTGGTGCTGGTGCTGCTGGGTGCAATGGACGAAATTTCGAATGTGGATCTCAACGTTTTTTCAACGTGTCACACTCTGGAAAAACAGTCACTTCCTGAGTACATAACCTCATTGAGTATTGAGCCGACATTGGATATTAAGGGAGAGGGACCCGACAGAACCACTTCCCCTTAAAAGGTTTTGCCAGTTACCGGGTGAAGGGATAAGCGAGTCCTTAGCACGCGCCTTGCGCATTTTAATCTGAAAACGTGAATGTGTTCGTAAACCACATTTCCAACTACACAAAATAAAATCTGACTGCATTTGTAGTTGTAAAGGTGGATTGAGTGTGTACTTCAAGACCAATAACGACCGCCCCATCGAGTCGTGTTTATCCAACAAATCCACTCACCTTGGTACTTGGTAGACGTCGGCTTACCTTTTCCGCGAGAAGTTGCTTCGATTCTTGTTGTGGGTGAAAGTTTGTCTTGGGAGCTTAAAAGAATTTGTTTGAAGATTTACAGGTAGCAAGGTGCTATCCGCGAGGATAATTGGTGATTGTTTGGATGTCCGCGAACCACCAAGGGTGCTCGTGCTGTTCCGCTTTTCGAATTATGGATTATTTGTGGATAAAGTGAATGGTCTGTGATTTCATGCATTTTCCTATAGGAATTAATTCGTGGCGCCTTAATCCGTTCACGATAGGGTCAAAGATCTCGACTTAGGTTAACAGTGTTGATGTGTTGCACAATAATTGTGGGAAAAAGTGATAGCAGTGATTTTGGAAGTCCCTTAAAATGGACATTAAGCCACCAATGACGGACGTACAGAAGCAAACATTTCAGCATCTCATCGAAAAAATCGTTGCTAGCAACAATAAATTCCCCCCAAAAGAAATCGAAAATTTACGAAATTTACTGGAAAATGTTCGCGACACGAAGAATTTCCAGAGTATAATGGAAAAATTCAAATCCATTGAACATTTGGAAAATAGCATATCAAACGATTCAACACGTGAAGGTAAATAATATGAACAGATTTATATACTTTAAAACAAGATTTAAAAGCAGATAGAGTGCTGAATGTTCATTTTTTTTATAATTTGAGCTTTTATTGTGTTTTTTAAAATTATTTTCATGAAAAATTCAGAATGTACCTGCCTTTGACTTAATGTCCACGGTAAAGTGTATCGAAATTTAAAAAGAATACATTTAAAAGTATAGAAGACAAATCTATAAAGGCTTTTATTACATTCGCTATGCCACAACACTAAAACTAAAGTGGCTTCTTCAGTCTCGTTGAAAAATTAAAATAAGCATATTAAATATTATTTATTAAATGTCTCATTTTTAAGATATAGCGTAAGTGATACAGTGCTCGGACAGTTCAGCAAAACTATAATTTCACATGGATATAGTAAGCTTAATTAATATCCTTCCAGAAAAAATATTGGACAGATTTAGAGAGCTCTTGCGTGATATGTAACACATCACAGGATTTTTATTTTCTACTCTTAAGACATAAAGATGATTATCCACAGTACTTGTACTCGGACGACTTTGAGTCTGTATACAAACAAAATTTTCCCTTTAAAAAATTAATACGTAAACATATTATCATTAGCAGCTTCAGTAGAAGCAGTGCAGAATAATTTATGTAATGCCAAGTGTTCATAAGAACCCACTCTCCTCTGTGATATAAGCGGAATTTTCAAGGATCCAATTGTGTCACATAAAAATCGTGCCTTATATTGTAGCAACCCCTTCTTCAAGAAAGGACGTATATACTATTATTAATGATTGTAATTCCTCAAAAGAAAAAACAGATAATTGAATAAAAGTTGGAAGCATTTGATGAGGGAAAGCAAATGATTATCTGGGTGTTATTTTTAATTTTTAATTTTTATTTATTTATATATTTCTATTCTTTATTTATATATATATATATATTTCTATGCTACTTTCTGATGTGTTGTCATCTAGTTCATCGGATCGAATGGAATTTTCTCTTTGAAGAAATGCACTTTGTAGAGGAAAAGTTGTTTCAATGAGAGTAAACTAGCTTTTTGCTTTGGTGCAAGTATTCTTGGCCTAATGTGAAGAAAGGGTGAGAAATCATAAAGGCAGTGGTTATTTTTCCATATATTCTCACTTTATTTCAACACATTTCTCACATCTTTTAATAAGTGCTTTAATACCATTAAAATAGTAGTCTGAAAATATGTCTTCAAAATGCTGCCTAATCACCTCATGAATTTCTTCGTCGGAGTTAAACTTCCTTCCCCGCAAATCAGATTTTAGTTTAGCAAATAAAAACCAGTCACTTGGGGCCAAGTCTGGACTGTAAGTTGAATGATCCAGTTCCTTGCAGACGCATTGTGCTTAGCAGCCGCCTTTGAAACAGCAGCAGTGAGCGCGGGTGCATTATCGTGTAAGAGCAGTCTTTTTGCGATAGTTTTCCTTTCCCTTTATCGACAGTGGCTTTATGTAACTTTCGTAGAAGTTCAGCATTTACAATGGTATTACGTTCCTTGAAAGACAGCAGGATAATACCTTCAGTATCCCAAAAAAGTGTTGCCATGACCTTTCTCATCTGCGACCTTCGTTTTTTCGACACTGTTTCTCCGGGGCGATCCCACTACATTGAATCCCTTTTGAACAAAGAATCATGGTAAAAAGCCATAGTTTCATACCCTGTCACAATCCTGTCGTGTTGACACTACTCTTAAAATTGCTGATACCACTCAACTCGCCATACTTTTTTCACTGAGAAAAGGATTCGTGATACCCATCTTGCGTTGATTTTAGTCATACCCAAATGCTCATGAAGAATCCGGAGGACACTTGTTTTTGATAGACCCATTTATTCTGCGATTTCCTGGACCTTTAGCCGCCGGTATGTCAGAACAACTTTCTCGACCAAATCCACGTTATCTTCAATTGACTCCTATCCCCAGCGAAAAGGTGTGGCCAATGTTTAACCATCGAAAATGATGGTGAAAATTTTCCATGTACACTATCCGTCCGCTCTTTGATCTCCGTCGGCGTTAATGTATCTTTTGTTAAAAATTATGTTATGATAAGGATTCGAGGAAATTTTAATTAGAACCCTTTGAGGTCACGAATACTTGGACCGCACTACGTATATGAATTCCTGGCAGTACATCAGTTTAAGAGTCAATTTTCGGTTATGATTCGTTCTCTCCTGTGGCGATTCCAAAGTTGCATGGCTAGTAGATGC